>JARYGA010014193.1:0-61926 GCA_030545235.1 Helianthus tuberosus | reverse complement strand
ATTATTATCTAATACAAATGAATCTTGAATTCTGTGGGTGAGAGGGCAATGGAGTTTTGTAGTATGTGTGAATGCTAAGCTTCAAACTTAATTGTCTTCTGCTGGTTGAGCCTTCTATTTATAGAAGGCTGGGTGCATGAATAAACAATAGTTTATTCATGCAATAAGTCCTGCAAAATGTAGCCATTTGACATATTCATTGAATCCAATAGTCAAGTTGCCTTTGTAATCATGATATCCAATAATGTCAAGTTGCTTCAGTTATTATGGCAGGATAGAGCTGATTTCAGACAAGTGGGGTATTCATCAGAATTTCTGATAAACCACTTCATCAGAAATTTTGGTGAATAAATCATCAGAAAACCTGATGATCAGAATCGTCAGAAACTGATGATATTTCATTAGAAATATCATCAGATCTATCATAAACGACCTTCTCTGATAATCTAATTCAGCTCTTGATCAACTTGTGATTCTTTGAAGTAGATGATGTGCATTTCAGTTGTCCTATCTGATCTTCTTCTTCTTGTTGTGATCTTCAGGACTGTTGTCTTCTTCATAGATCCAGTTGATTGTGATTTTCTTCAATACTTACAAATAAAGTTTCCTAACAGTTTCCCCCTAAGTATTGTAAGAAAATGAACTACCTCATGAATAGAAAATTTCCAAACTGTGGAAACATAACATTTGCAAATTTAAACCAGTTACTGATGTTTTTGAAAAACAAATTACATAAAAGATAAAAGTTCAAAACAAACAAGTTCTTCAATTCAACTTCACTTTCTTGTGCACATCTCCTTTTTTAACTGCTTCTTGTAGGAGATATACTTGTTGCAGATGACATACATGTCTTTGTATCATGTTCTTGCTTGGATCCATTCTTCAATCATTTGCTCAATTTCTTTCCTGTGACCTTCCAAGTTCTTTCCTGTCTTCTGAAGATGTTCTTGTCTTTTGTTCATACCTTTCATGATAAACCTCGGAGTTTGATTTGAGTACTTGCAGATATCAACATTTCTGAATAGAGCTTTGTTATATCTCTGAAGATGACACCATAGTTGTGACTGTTAGTTTTACTTGTTAATTCAATGATGTGTCCAGATCTTGGATTTTCCAATATCTCTAAGGGGACTCTTGTTTTGGGTGGTATGACATACACCTTTTTGATGTGTACATGCTCATAGTTGATGCATAGATCAAAGTCTGAAAAAGCCATTCTTTCAAACAGCAGTATTCCAGCCTTTGATATGCCATTTAATGCCCTTCTGACTTCTTGGGTATTTTTCTTTTCCTTTTCATAGTGATCCTTCATAAACAGAATGTCTAAAGGATGCAACTTGTCAGTTATTTCTTCGTCAGTCACCTTTTGTTCTTCCCCATTTTCTCTCAACAATGTGTACCTGTTTTACACACGAGTTCCTCCAACATCATTGGTTGCAACTTTCACTTCATCCACCTTTAAAACTCTTTTTACTGGATTCTCATTCTTGGAGTGAATGCTACCTGAACCTCTTTTTATCCTTTCATCTCTTAAAGCCACTCTGACAGGAGTCAGTGGTCTTGTTGGTACATCATCTTTTGTTAGATAATACTTCACCAGATTGTACTCAGGGAATGTCATTACGTCCCTGGCAATCTCTCTAACCAAGATAGACCGAGTTTCAGAGATCTTTCTTTTAACAATGTTTGGTTTTCGTGAATCTCCTTCTTGTTCCCATTCATTCATTGATTGCAGATTCATGAGTTTACTCATTGCAGAGTCATCGGACATTGTTGGTTTTGGGACAGTTTCAGAAGTTAAAAGTTTCAAATTTTTAATAACTTGAGGTTTTGAAGTTGCTAACCTTTTCAACATTTCATCTCTTGGGACATTTGGAGGTGGACCCATCTGTATGGTTCCAGCTTTGGTGCTTGGTGTGGCTGATGATTGCTGTTGGGTTGACTTTGGAGCTTCTTGGTGTGGGCTTTCAGCAGGAAATTCTTTCATGAGTTCTTTGGGATCCACTTTGGCCAATCTTGCAATGTTGAATTGCATCTTCTCCATCAGTTGTTGCACCTCTCTTACCTGTTTTGAGTTGCTGGTTATGTTTTTCTAAACTTTGGTGAATTCAGTGCGAGCTTTCATCTGAATTGCAGCCCATTCTTTTGACAGCTTCTCAAGGGCATCTGTGATACTGTTATTGCTTGCCCTTAGTATGGTAACTTCCTCCAATACTCTGTTTGCACTGCTTGACTGCCTTGATTCCACCGCATTTGCAACTTGTGTCTTGATCTTTTCTATTTCTGTGAGAATCATCTGGATTTCTGATGCAGAGATGTTGGATTCTGGTGCCTTTTCTTTCATCTTTTGAAGATTCTTTAGGGCTTTAGTGTTTTCTTCAATTTGTTTCTTTATTACCTCCACTGATTCTGACAAAGTCTTCATATCAGCCCTTTGACCTTGTATTTCTGACAACAACATATCAAGTTTTTCTTCTACTGGATTTCTTTTGCAGGCTTTGTAAACATTTTCCAGCACAGTTTCCAGGTTTTCTTAGTTCAAGGGTGTTTCAGGGATATTTGGAACAACAGATGTTCCTGCTAACATTCCAGTTGCAAACACATATGCTGTTGTTTTAGAAATGATAGGATCACTTTTGGCTTTACCAGATTTTGGTGCAACCTTAAGTGTACCAGAATCATCTCCACCAGTGGTGAGAAACACATTCTCATCCTGGATTTCCTTATGTCCTTGAATCACATCAATATATGATTCTCTATAAGTTTTTGAGGTAAACAAAATACCTTTAGCCAGATTTCCTTGATCAGTTCCCTGATCTCTATCTGTTGGGATCTCATCCTCTTCCTCATTTTCTGATTCAGAGTTGAGATTAATGGAACTAGTAACCTCTTCATCAACATCAATCTTTTTATGTTCTAACTTGTAAGAAACATTAATTGAACTTTCTGATTTTTTTTTCTTTTGAGTGAGTATCAACTAACACAGTTTTTGAAAGAGATGTACCAGCAATCTGAGATTCATCATGATGTATAATTTCAGTGGCTTCAGTACCATCAAAGTGAGTTTCTTCATAATGTTGTTCTTCAGCATCTTCATGAATTCCTCCAGCAATGTGTGATTCTGAATAATGTTCATGTACTTCCTCTTGATGAATATCAAATTCATGATGAATTCCTCCTTCATGAATCTGTTGACTTTCAGCATGTTCTGTCTTGTTTTCTGGTGAGTTAGCTATCTCCAGAGTTCTTTCTCCTCCTGCAGCCTCTGTTTCTGATGACTGGGACTTCTCAACTTCTTCTTCTTCTGGTGATGAAGAATAGTTAAATACTTCTTTGCTGGGTTCTTCTGTTGGAGAATCTGATTTGGTCAGAAGTTCTTCATGTTGTATTCTATACTGTGAGTCTGGTGCAATGAGGGATAACATGCTTTCTAGTAACTCAGGGATATCTTTATCAGATTCCCATCCATGATTGGAACTCCAGGCCTTCATGGTATTTGAACTCCAAATATCTTCCAAAATTGGAATTTCTATGTTCCTTGCAGCAAATGTTCCAGAAATAAAAATAGAGATTAACCTTGGATATGGCAGATGTGAGGTTATTCTTCCATTTCTGGTGATGATTGACCTTTTGAGTAGGTTGAAAATTTCTGACCCATAATCAATTTTGAACCCAGTTATGAGTCCATACATGATTGTCAGAATAGCTTGGCTGACTTGATCAGTTCCTCCTATCTTTGAGGTGAGACATTTGTTTAGCACTTCCATCATCACTTGCCAGATGGCTGGCATTTCATTTCTTCTAATTGCTCCAATTTTGTTGATATCCTTTTTCTTGTAACCAAGCTCAATGATTAAGCTTATTAATTCTTCTCTGCTTGGTGCTTCAATGTAACTATCAAGAATAGGCAGTTCAAGCCATTCTCTTACTCTTGCAGGGGTTAATGTTACAAAAACATTTCCCCATACATGAGCAGAGACCTGATTTTCTTCAACTTCATTGAAAGTGTGAACAAATTGCTGTAGTAGCCTTTCTGGTACTTCTCCTCCTTTTGTTAGTGCTCCTGAGATTGGACATTTTGTGATATATTCTACCAGAAGTTGACATCTAACATCATACTCCGAATGCTCTGTATTCATCAGCAGATTGTTTTCCTTCATTGGTAGAAATTCTGCTTCTTCAACAAAAGGTACTTCATTTTGAACAATTGGGATGTTGAGGTTTACTTCTGCCATTTGTTGATCTTTGTGAATTAGGGTTTGGAATTTAGGTATTTTTTGATTTTGAGTGAGAAACAGGGGATGCTTTGGTTTGAAGTTCTTTGTGAAGAAGGTGAGTGGTTTTTGAATTTCTGCTAAGTGTGAGTTATATAGTAAGGTTTTTGGCAGAGAATTGTGGGTTTATGGGGTTGAGGGGAAATGAAACGTGCTATGTAATGGCGGTTAAAAGATCATTAATTGTCTTTATTACCGTTAGATCGTGTGATGTGAGTTTTGGTTCAGAATGTAACCGTTGGATCGTGGGTATCAAGATATTTAATGATGATTGAACGTGTAATCGTTGTTATGCCCCTTCAACTTGTAGTTTCTTAAATCATTCCTTCACGAAAGTGTTAAACTGAATTTTGATTGGAGAAAGCTATCGGTTATATGACACCTTTTCATCTTTGTAGGCCCCATTTTGCAAAGAGGTCCAATTAGCTTTCTTCATCCTCTTTCCCTTATCATTCAGAGTTCCTTTCTGATTATGTCATCAGAAATTTAGCATAAATTCTGTTAAGAGTATATTTTCTCTTTTGTTTTGACTTCTCTTGTCCTTCCAGATGTGGTCAACAGAAGTCAACTTTCTTCAACAGAATTTCTCAATTGAAATTCCCCCTAGATTTGTGACCCTCTTCAACAGATTTTGAAGTATCCCCCCCCCCCCCCTTTTGTTGATTTAGAGGTGTATCATTTTTTTTTTGAGATGAGAGGGAGTAAGATAATATCAGAAGACTCACATTTGTTTTTCTGGTGGCATCCAGGTCTCCTGGCTTTTTCTGATATTTTCTAAAACATTTTATCATTTTGAAGTTTTACTAGAAAAAAATTTTAGATCCATTTTTGAATTACCATATTTTGTCTCCTGTCATCAGAAACTTAGAGTTTTGTGTCAAATGTTTGATTTCTGATGATCATGTTTCTCATTTACTTTACCCATTTCCCAAACCATAAGCCATAACCTAGTCAACAAAGTAATATAAGAAGCACATATTATAAACATATTAACATGCAAACTATCTACGTAAACAAGGTTCAAACAAGGAAAGTCCTAATCAATATCTATCCCTTCTCCATGCTCTATCTCAAGGAGTACCCAAAGTTCAGTCATCAAACCAGAATTCTGATTAGTAGGTCTAAGCAGACTTATGTTCATGTTTTGTTGGAGACCCATCTCACCTCTGAGATAACCTGCAGGAATAACTCCAAAGCCTAGCTGGCTTGTGATTATCCTCATCAGAAAACGAGGATAAATAAAAAATGGCCTGCCAGACAACATATTACTTGCAAAATCTTTCATTCAATAATAAGAGAAGTTGTAGGGAATGTTAAATATGAGGGCTCGAACAGTCTCCAACAACCTATGGGATGCTTCATGATGATTAATGACCTTCTTTGAGAAGCATGCATCCATTTGTGTGATCAGAAACTGCCATGGCTTGATGAAGCCATTTTTGTTGACTGCTCGGGGTTCGTTTATAGGATTGTACCCCATTTGCTTCAAGGTTTCTTCAATCTCAGTCCTTGAGAACATCAGAACATTATTATCAACATTGAGTTGTAGAGCCGTTCTCATGATGCCTTCAGTTACTCGAACTCTTTGGTTGAGCACAACACTTTCAATAAATATCTGTCCCTTATCCTCACAGTCTGATAGAGTTGCATTTTGCCAGAATATTTGAAGAATTTCAGGGAAGACAGTTATATTGGCTGTGAGGGCATATTTCAAGTTACTCCCCATAAGCAGTTTCACCACTCTTTGGCATCCTTCCCTGTGAGGACCCTCAAAGCTGGTTCTAAGTTTGAGGTTGTGGTATGGATGGTGAGGAAGTGGGAAACGATCAACTTTTATGGTAAGCATTTTTGTGAGTGAGTGAAGATGTGAGTGTGTGTAGAAGAAGATGAAGAAGTTTTCTGGTGAATCCTTAAGTGATGGTGACAGACTTTGCTTAATGTGGTGAACATATATAGTAAACTTAAAGTTTGCCATAAATGGCATCTACCTACTAATAGATTTTGTTTACCACAACCTTTGTTATTAAATTTCTATCAGATGGCATAAAGAATAACTCAGATAAAACTCTCTGCATTAAATGATTTAGGCTGCCATTTTCAGATTATCTATCATGATTACCTACCATTGTCACTTCAGTGTATTTAATGAAGAAGAGAAAAAGCTTTACACCCACTAACGAGTTCCCAGAAAAACTTCTGTCATATGACGTTTTCAACACAAAAAAAAATGCAAAGAAAAAAAATAAAGAAAACTAAAAACAAAAACTCTACAGATTATGAATTTGCCGATATGAGATATAAATAAGGATGATGACATGCATGAACTTGTTCTAATAATCATTCGATGATTCTGATTTTTCAAAATGTTTTCTGATGAGGTACCAAAATTTCTGATGATTTATTAGATATTCTGATGATATATCAGATTTTCTGGTAATACATCAGATTTTCTGATAATTTATCAGATTTTATGATGCTTTATCAGATATACAATCCTTTTCTTTGATTATCATTGAGACAAGTTGTTGAGCATTTTTCTGGTAATAAGGTTATTTGAAAGACCTTTATCACAGACTTGACCAAGATTTAGTAGATTGTACCTTAAGCCTTCAACATAGGCTACTTTCTTTATGGTCAAACATCCATACCTTATGCATCCATATCCCATGATCCTCCCTTTTACTTCATTTCCAAAATTTACCATTCTACCCAGTTTTGGAACAAAGTTGCTGAATAAGCTCCTATCCCCAGTCATGTGCTTGGAGCTTTCTGAATCACAGTACCAGATCTGCTGTACATGATGGTCCTGAAATGGAAATATTAGAGGGTTTTTGGTACCCAGGCTTGCTTGGGTAATTTTTCTGATGAGATTTTAAACAGATTATTTTCTCTTGTTGATTTTTCATCAGAAATTCTGTTATATGCTGAGCCATAAACAGATTTTACATTTTTCTTTTGAAGATGGTGCTGAACAAGCGTCAGTATGTCAACACACATACAAGATTTATCAGAATTTTCTGATATTCTTGTGATGGAATGAGTGGATAATTTTGAAAAGATGAGTGAACTGCTTCTGGAATCTTTAAAGATTCTTGACTGCATTCACTTATGTTTGCTTTGAAGTTTGGTTTTTCAAAAGAGTATGTAGAACAGGTTGAAAATTTATCAGAAATCTGATGAGTTGCTTTTACAAAGACAGTGGGTTTATTTCCTCTTGATTTTATATATCCTAAACACTCTCCTTTGTTCTTTGGTGTGGACTCAATGAAATTTATGAATTCCTTGGCTTGTTGAAAACCTCTTACATTAATTTCTTTATCATTGATTTTCTTGTAAAGATCTTTTCTTTCATTTTCATAGAACTCAATTTTAGCTCTGTGATCTAAACTTTCTTCTATGAGTAATTGGTTTTCAAGAATGATTTTATTCATGGTCCTTTGCAACTCATCAGATTTTCTAATATCTGATTGATGTTTTTCTTGTAGATTTAGAAAATCTGACATGAGCTTGTTTAGCTTGTGTTCAAGATAAAGATTGTCTAAATTTACCTTTTGTTCTGAAGTTTCTGGTAGACCTTCAGAAAGTGCCATGAGGCAGAAATTTGCCAATTCCTCTTCTTCTTCTTCATCAGAAGAGTCATCAGATAACCATGTATCTGTTCCTACAATTAAGCTGACTTGTTGCTGCTTCTTTGCTTCTTCTAGTTTTTTCTCATAATAAGAAACATCCTTGAGCTTTTTGGTCTTGAATTCTGATGCATAGTGACCTCTCTGCTTGCACTTGTAACACACAACTTCAGCCTTCCCTTTATCCTTAGATCTAACCTCTTCTTTAGATCTTCCATCCATCCTTCCTCTGTCACTTATCTGGTATCTCTGGCTTCCTCCCCTCAACCTCTGCTCAAATGTTTTGGTGAGCAGTGCTATTGCTTCAGCAAAGGCTGAAAAATCTGATGATGTATCAGAAATTTCAAGATTTTGGCTGTTTGATGGTTGTGGATCATTGGCAGGTGTTGTTCTTTGTGAGTTTGAGATAAGAGCTAAAGATCCCCCTCTTTGAATGGTTTCTTCAAATATTTCTTCCTCTCTGGGGATCAAGATGCTATATAAGTCACGAAGACTCATATTTCCTAGTTCTAAGGTTGAGTACAAAGTCATGGTTAGACTTCTCCATTCTCTAGGAAGAGCATCAAGAAATTTTATGTTTCTTTCATCATTTGACTTTGTTATTCCAAATTTGTTTAGCTCGTTTAAAAGTTTTGTGAATCTTTGATATGTATCATTTAATCTTTCATTTGGCAAACTTTTAAACCTCTCATAAGATGAGACATTGTTAGTTCTCTTGTTTCTTCTCATCCTTTCTCCTCCTTCACAAAGATTTTCCAACTGATCCCATATTTCCTTGGCTGATGCATATGCATCAACTTGTGAAAATATGTCATTGGGGATGGCCATTATTAAAAGTGACTTTTCCTTTTCATCCCCAGCCACATTTTCCTTGTCTTCCTCACTCCAAAGTATTTCACTTTTGGGAGCTCGGGAGGCAGGGATAGCAGGTGATTGGTCAGTTGCTGGAATAGCTGGTATTTCAGTCATTGGTATATGTGGACCCCTTTCAATGGATTGAAACAGAGCTCGGTCATGACCATTAAGAAAATTGACCATCCTGATTTTCCATTGGGGGTATTCCTCTCTGACCAGAGTCGGAGGTTTAGACATAGAACCAATGTTAAAAGCATTATTCCAGGATTGAAAGCTGGCCATATTTAGAGAAAAGAAGATGAGCGATTGATCGTTTGAAAATAGTTTATTCAATCTGCTCTGATACCACTTGTTGGTCCCCTTTGGCGGCCCTGTTCGAATGGTGTAACTTTCTTCTCTCGTTGAGACGGGTGTTTGTGAAGTATATAAACATTCAAAGAAAAAAAAAATAGAGACAATGAGAGTGATATATCTTAAATGGTTAATTCTTATTAAACAAAGAAGAAGGGGTCGATCCGAGAATAAACTCGAATCTAAATGTCACCCCCGGGCCAAACCAGGGGGTAAACTCACAAGAAAAACTCTATATGAAAGAATAATACTTTACAAGACATGCATAATTCATTCGTAGGAATTATGTATTTATAGAGAAATTCATGATCCTATCTCAAATGTGATTGGATGATGGAAAGTTGGTATGTGTGCCCATCCATTATTTAAATGTGGCTTATCTTCATTTTCACCAACTTGTTCCTTTTCTGGCGAATCACTTCACATTTGATATATTTATTTTCTAATGAAAAAGCTAAAGATTCCAAAAGGAATCTTTTTCCTTTTTCTGTTGAATGCTTTGCTAAAGATTCCAAAAGGAATCTTTTTCATTTTCTGGTGAATGTAAAAGGAAATATTCCTTTTATCCACTTTTTTTATGGAAGCCTTTTCATAGAAAATATTTAGTGTGTTAATAAGATTTATTATCTTATTAACACAATTCTTTGACTTTGTATCTAGTAAACTCCATAATGTCCCGCTAACATTTT
The DNA here is from genome assembly GCA_030545235.1 of Helianthus tuberosus. Classification (NCBI taxonomy): domain Eukaryota; kingdom Viridiplantae; phylum Streptophyta; class Magnoliopsida; order Asterales; family Asteraceae; genus Helianthus; species Helianthus tuberosus. The sequence goes on along the minus strand of JARYGA010014193.1, from coordinate 52,131 downwards.
GAAGTCTTGTAACCTTGTCGAGATTTTTAATCAAAGAATTAGAAGCTTGATTTTTTTCTTTCTCGGTCGTCATATTTAGTGCTTCTGGGACGGTTCGTCAGTCGGTTCGTGTTGACGTAATTAATTCTAAGTGACTTAAACTATTTTTAAGAACAAATACAATAAAGTTTCCTAACAGTCACCCCCTATTTGTTGTTAAAAATACAAACAATGCATTTATACTTAGAAATAAAAAATAAACTTGCTGAAGATGTATCTTTCTTTTCTTCTTGTCACATTATCATGTAGGCACCTTTTGAGTGATATTCGTTGACTGTATCTTCATTGGCATGAAAGTTTATTTGGCAAACGTCCGACTTTTTATGGATGATCATTTGATTATATTTCATTTGTTGTTATAATTCTTCACCTCGATTTATAATTCCACCTAAATGTAAGCATTATATCTTGTATCCCCCCACCACCTAGGATATAAGTGTCTTCTAACCAATATAGGATAAGTGTTTAGGCTATCGATTGATGAGGCTTCAAAAAAATAACGAATCATGTAAGCTATAAAAAATGATCTTGAACCGTCGAGTTTTTTTTTTCGGATCAGAATTTCTGATGCATCTGATAAAATTTCTGATAAAACCGAAAAAAAATCATTTTTTTTGACAGAATTTATGATGGAACCTGATAGATTCTGATGAATTTCTGATAAAATAATCAGAAAATCTGATTTTTTTAACAGAATTTTCTGATCGAATCTGATGGATTCTGATGAAAATCTGATAAAAAATCAGAAAATCTGAAAATAATTTTTTTAACAGAATTTTCTGATCGAATCTGATGGATTCTGATGAAAATCTGATAAAAAATTAGAAAATCTGAAAATAATTTTTTTTGATGACATCATCAGAAATTCTGATGACCTCATCAGAAATCTGAGATTTTTACCAGAAAATCTGACGAATGCATCAGAAAATCTGATTTTTTTTTTAGATGAGAGGGAATAAGTAGAGAAAAAATATATTAATTACATATATTTTTCTGGTGGAAGTCTAAGTACTTGTTCTTTTCTTCAAGGAATATTTTTTGTGAAAACTTTATAAAATATAATAGTCATGAGTATGTTTTCTAAAGTTATACACAGTTCTTTTTTTTAAATCTCATTTTATCATTCCTTTTTTTTGAAGATTAACAAACCAAAATATGGAGTTATTTCATCAGATAAGATACAAATAAACTTTATTTTATCAGAAACTTTCTTTTTAGATGTCAAATTTTTTTTTCCTGATAAACTAAAGTTCATTTATCTTTGTTTAACTCCTTTTTTTGTGTGTTATTATATCCTTTTTCTACATCTCTTTTTTTTACTAGAAAAAAATACTAATAGAGATAATAATAATAGTAATAAAAGCAATAATAATGAAAATAACAGAAAAAAATAACTCTACTACATACTTTATTTTTTTTTTATCTGCAAAAAAAATTCTTTTTACCTTTAACAGATCATGAATATACGCCTCTCTTACAAAAGCAAGGGATCTTGGAAATAATTTATCCAATCTGCTCTGATACCAATTGTTGGACCCAGTATGGCCTGAACAACTTCTTTTCACGTAATATGGCAAGTGATTTCAGTAGATGTGAAAAAGATGTGCGGAAATGGAAATCGGACTTTCAGAAACAAGACCTACAGAATTATCAAGTTTATATCACTTTGAAACAAAATGGTTTACAAGGTGATTGTAAGATTATTATCTAATACAAATGAATCTTGAATTATGTGGGTGAGAGGGCAATGGATTTTGTAGTATGTGTGAATGCTAAGCTTCAAACTCAATTGTCTTCTGCTTGTTGAGCTTTCTATTTATAGAAGGCTGGGTACATGAATAAACAATAGTTTATTCATGCAATAAGTTGAAACACCCATATCACGATTTAACCATACAGACAAAGCGGAAAGTAGATACTTAAAATTTCTTTCATAATTACTCATATGACTTACTTGAAGGTTCGTTTAAAAATAACAAACACTTTCTTCAAAAGATTTACAATGGTCATTCTTAATTATCGCATCAAATGTAATATAAAATCACCAGTTATGTGACTACCCTTCCCGTACAATCCTCGCTTTTTGACTCGATCTTCAAGCCTCATTTACTTCATAATGATGTTAAGTCCGTGCGACCTGCAATCACCACATACATACGCATCGTTAAAATTTAGTGATGTCGTTCATAAACTAAACATACGTAATTAAATAACAACTCTGTATTCCTTCATCTCATGCTAATCATTTCGAATCCTCATTCCGTGTACGATCTTGCTTTCCAATTCCTTAAACCTTCATAAGGACATTAATAGTATACCTGCATTCTCATTTTAAACTCAAGACACCAGTTTAGAAACTTAACACTCAAAAGTATTAAAGTTATGTAAACATATACACAAGTCCCATTCATTCGTGTACAATAAATTCTACTTGGTGCACAGGTACATACATACATATATTCATGGACACATACTTCCACACATACAAACGTATAAGCTCTTACATACCACTTACATCATTCCAAATGATTTGCTAATGTATCCTAATTACAACTTCCATATAAATAGGTCACGTACATACAAACCTACATGCATACTCACTTCTATTCATGATTACTTATAAGTCCCGGCTATCGGTATGAAATTAATTCTATACATATATACCCACATACTTAATTCATTCCTCCACATACTTGCTTACACATTTCATTCTTACTCGCACCTCAAAAACGCTTTTAAATGACTTTCTGGTACATTACGAAAATCTTAAAATGAGTTCTATATTCATCCATAACTCATCAAGCCATTTAATAGGGTTAAGGTACATTATAGAAGTTTAACAGGACTTGAAATGGGTTCTTGGGATCCAAATTCAAAGAAAAGGAAGAAACACAAACTTCACATCTGAACCTGGCCTCCACCGTAAGCTACGGTGACTACCGTAGCTTACGGTGGCACACAAAAGCCTACGGTGCCTTTATACTGCCTTACGGTGGAGAAATGACCATCAGTACCTACCGTAGCTTACGGTGGCTACCGTAAGCTACGGTAGAGCCTAGTTCAGCTAACCTTTGTTCTCTTTTTTTTACATTCGTATACAACCTTTAGACACCCGAACTTCTTTCTTCTCCGTTTTTCATGCTTCCAATATGTAAAATAATCATATACAAACTCCTAAATCTTTCTAACGCATAACCACATGATCAAACTAAGTACCACATTATGCCTTGTTTCTTTCTTTATTCTTGACCCGTTCACTTCTATCATGTAATTCCAAGCACAAATAACTTCTTACGACTTACCTCATTAATACATACCTTAGTACTTACTCCTTCTCATAATTTCTCACATGATTCCCTACGTTCAACATATCAAAACTTTATTTATAAGATAAGAAGTGATTCCAGAAATCACTTACCTTGTGTACTCCAATAGGTGTATTTGTCACCTTGCCTTATCTTGACCCGTTATCCTCCTATGCTTGAGCTCTCCTTGACACGTTCCTATTATCTCATTCCATTACATCCATTCAATAGTTAGTATACATAATCATACGCATTACTAATAACACTTCTATTCACGTGTCAATCGCTTAACGAGTTCAACATGTATCATAATACTACAATGCTAATCAATCTAACAATTTATCATTCCATCAGCACAAAAGTCATCCATGAGCTTCTAGCATACATAAATTATGTATTTACATCATGTTCATTATTCTTTCAAAATTCCATACTTAGAATGACAACATTTCATACCATTTCTTAACACCTTGGTTTTTACACATCCATTCTACTATTTTCTATCAACAACCCGTTTCGACCCGTTGGTGCAATTATATGCATAAACTAGTTGGTAAGTGTTTTAGACACTTAAAATAATCACATAACATACTAATAATTTATTAAAATCAGTAGTTTATGATTCATACAAGTGTGCATAACAATTCAACTACTTTTACTGAATATTTATACTAAAAAAATGCGCAGCAACTTTCTGCGCAACAGCTGTTCACGACACATTTTAACCCACTTATCATCCGATTAAGTTCTTTATGTTCAAATATGAAATGATCTAGACTCAGAGACCTTTCTAAGAATATAAAGATCGTAACAATCGGACGTTCCTACGATTTAATATGATTTTTACAAAATCAGCACAGAAGCTGAAATGCTTCCAAACAGCTTGCTGTCAAAACAGTATTGCCGACTTTGTGCACTATTTTGGCCTGTATAACATCCGAATTCAACAAACATGTTCAAACACAAAACGTAGTATGTTTAAATAGCTTTCTGAGCATATAAGGCTCGACCTCACAGGTCCTTCCTGTGATTTTATATGATTTTTGCAAAACTGTTGTGCAACAAATTTTAATCCTAATCAGCTTTGTTACTCAATACACGTAACATGTCATTTTGCACACAACATCATAACTAAGCACTTTTCATACTTATAATACATGATCACCTTCATTACTATTTAATTAACATTCCATACAAGTGATAACACATACTAACATATACTAGGCATTTCATCAAACACGTGGTGTGCGAACTACTTTCCAAGCATAATGTACAAGTAACTTGTGCACAATCATACCAAATTCTTATCAAGATCATCACATTCATCATTTTCACCTAATCTCCTTTTAAAATTAGATTTATATAAATCAACATTCAACAATTAACTTCACATATCAAACTACAACTAATATAACACATAATTCATCAACATTTCCATGACATTATTACCTACAAGTGGGTTTACATAACAACATCAAGTTAATCCGAATTTCATGCATAATTCAAGTCTCATATGATGATTATAGCCTCATACCATCCTAATTTCATACACATACACAGATTAATCAAGACCCACTTCCTTTCTCATCAAAATTTCATGAATCCATGACCTACCTTACCTCAAGGACACTTAGACAAGTGTAGATGATGTCTCATGCACTCGATTTCCAGCTCAAATCACCCCAATTTATGCAGAATTCTTGTGTTGATGATGGATTTAGGTGAGAACCCTAAATCCCCTTTGAAACCCACGACATATACATACTTACTTATGAAAATTCTGCAATTTTTCCTTGTTTAATCTAACTTTCTTTCATTTTTAACATAACTAACCCCTTTATTTCTCATAACATGACTATTTTCATCCATCCTCTAACTTAGTTAACTTGGTTATTTTCAATATCTTACTTACCCACATATACTTACTAGTATGTTATTTACTTTCATATGGTAAAATTATATTTACCGTTTTCTTTTCTAATTGCGTCAACATAATATAAAAATCTTATATTATGACTTACAAAATTTTGGGGTGTTACATGTCTACCCCCTTAAAGAAGGTTTCGTTCCCGAAACCCGCTTCATCAATATCGGTTTATTCATTAGTAATGTCCTAGTTTTAAGTACAACATTTCTTTGAAATCAAACATATAGTCCATCCAACCCATTCATATAGGGTCAAGGTTTTGACTATTATCATAGCCCATTATGCGTTATCTTATTCGACCCGTCCATAACGGGTTAATACATACCATTTCACCATCATCATAATTTCATCCATTGCGACCCGTTACAACGAATCACTTATTTATACAATTCCCTTATTATGCTTTCTACATCACCTTGACCAGTTCGTAACCAGTCAACTACACATACTTCACATTTCCGTACTTTATCACTTCTTAAATTTTCAACTCATCACATTATCGTACTTATCTAAAGTGTGAAAACTTGCATTAATCTAAAGAGTCCAACACCATGATTTACATTACAGGAAAATGGTGTTCATATTATCCTACTAATACATTTCACGCTAGCACTAGTTCAAATGGTTTCATTTATGCCTAGAGTTTTATTGCATACTTCTTACTCATACACACACATTTCATTCAAATTCATTCAAACATGACATTTGTTACATCACCTTGTTTACATATTAATCCTTTCTAGATTTTTTTAAAAACATTAGTGCGTCTGACCCGTTCAAAACGGGTCAATACGTGACCACTTTTAAACATATCATTTTCATTGTTTGACCCGTTCACGACGGGTCAATACATAACCATTATTTTGCAATTCTTTAACTTATTTGGCGTACTACATTTCACCTTTCCTCTCTTCCCCGGTACTCCCACGGCTTGTAATTAATTATTTTTCAACTTCTGCATTTTGACTTTTCAAAGTCAAACTGCCACTTCTTTATTTGTAGGGTTTCTTGCAAACACTTGCCCTTCTCGTTCATACTTAAATATTTTTTTCCGGATTGTAACCCACCATTCATTGTGACTCTCCTGGGTTGATTACTAAGATACCTCCCACGTAACTTATACAAGGTTATTTCCTACAACTAAAGCTGCTTACCATAACAATCGTTTTCATCGGTCATACTTACTTACTCAAGGAACCAAACTTTTTCTTTTTATTATTATTTTTTATTATTTTTTTATTATTACTTACTTTGGTACAAACAATTATACCTCGTTTTGACTTTCCAAACCGTAACTACTTTCTTACTTGTATTTTATCGTTTAGCGACAGTCTATCCCAAACGTGTTCGCATACGCACTACAATTACATTACTTTAGTCGGGCAACATATCTAATCGGTCAAGGTTACCGTCACTACTTATTTACAAGGTTTATACCTACCTTACTTGGGAAAGGAAACACGTTTCCTCTTCCACCCTTGCGTGATCCTTACATATTTATAGGTCCGGTTTTTTACTTCCACGAGTTTAGTTCATACTTAAGGATTTTAAAGCTATTCAACCATACACGTTTGATCCGTAGTAACCTACGAATTCAATCCTTACATTATTACTCGTTTGAGTTTCGTTCCAACTTTTCTTTCTTACTTGTTTAATTCGTCTTTATTTACGGATTCAAATCTTCTACTCTTTACTCTTCATTCGTTCTGGTTTGATCCGTGTTTACTTACTTACGGATTCACACCTTTCATTCCTTTCATTTTTGAATCCATTTCTTGGATCCAAACATTTTTCATCTGTACCTTTCTTTCTTTCATCGCATCACTTTCCATCTCATTTCTTATGATACGTTTTCGTATCATCTTCTACATTCAACTTCAAGTGTCGTGTCCCAACACTACATTACACATTCTATTTCATGTGTCGTGTCTCAACGCGACACTCTACATTCTGTTTCTGGTGGTGTTTCCACCCTTCTTTCTTAAGTTTGGTTTGCATTCATTCATAAGCTTAAACTTTTCATTCTCATCTTTCTTTCTTACGTTTGATCTAATCCTTTAAGAATCATTGGACCCCTTTCCATCCCCGCACGACCCCTACTTACTAGTTTGACCGGACATATGTGCGATGATTCTCATGTTTTCTCGAGCTTCCTATGCTTCTTATGCACTGGCCAGGCGCGTAGTCCACATACTAGTCTCGAGTCACCATGGGAATCATCACCTTATATCCAGGGAAACTGTTTTCAGCTCGTGCCCCATTCATTTAAGTCCTTCTTGGGTTTCATTCTCATCCTTAAAGGAATACTAAATACCAGTACTTACAAAATTTTCTTAAAATTTGTGTACCCGAGGTCCATTGCTTGCCTTATCACCTGCCTTATCTCCATGCCAGTCCGCAACTGTGTAACATCCTCATTGTCCATGCAGGCTTACCTTACAACATTCATCATTGTTAGTAACATCTCACTTACTTACTTGTATTAAATTTTACCTTCCAGTCTTGACCGAGTCTCGAATTGTACGGGTTACTAGTCACATGAGCACACGGGTTTGAGTTCAAGTACTTACTTCCTTGTACTTGATTTCGCTCAAACCTAGGCTCTGATACCAACTTGAAACACCCATATCACGATTTAACCATACAGACACAGCGGAAAGTAGATACTTAAAATTTCTTTCATAATTACTCATATGACTTACTTGAAGGTTCATTTAAAAATAACAAACACTTTCTTCAAAAGATTTACACTGGTCATTCTTAATTATCGCATCAAATGTAATATAAAATCACCAGCTATGTGACTACCCTTCCCGTACAACTCGCTTTTTGACTCGATCTTCAAGCCTCATTTACTTCATAATGATGTTAAGTCCGTGCGACCTGCTATCACCACATACATACGCATCGTTAAAATTTGGTGACGTCGTTCATAAACTAAACATACATAATTAAATAACCACTCCGTATTCCTTCATCTCATGCTAATCTTTTCGAATCCTCATTCCGTGTACGACCTTGCTTTCCAATTCCTTAAACCTTCATAAGGACATTAATAGTATACATGCATTCTCATTTCATACTCAAGACACCAGTTTAGAAACTTAACACTCAAAAGTATTGAAGTTATGTAAACATATACACAAGTCCCATTCATTCGTGTACAATAAATTCTACTTGGTGCACAGGTACATACATACATATATTAATGGACACATACTTCCACACATGATTACGAACACACATACAAACGTACAAGCTCTTACATACCACTTACATCATTCCAAATGATTTGCTAATGTATCCTAATTACAACTTCCATATAAATAGGTCACGTACATACAAACCTACATGCATACTCACTTCTATTCATGATTACTTATAAGTCCCGGCTATCGGTATGAAATTAATTCTATACATATATACCCACATACTTAATTCATTCCTCCACATACTTGCTTACACATTTCATTCTTACTCGCACCTCAAAAACGCTTTTAAATGACTTTCTGGTACATTACGAAAATCTTAAAATGAGTTCTATATTCATCCATAACTCATCAAGCCATTTAATAGGGTTAAGGTACATTATAGAAGTTTAACAGGACTTGAAATGGGTTCTTGGGATCCAAATTCAAAGAAAAGGAAGAAACACAAACTTCACATCTGAACCTGGCCTCCACCGTAAGCTACGGTGACTACCGTAGCTTACGGTGGCACACAAAAGCCTACGGTGCCTTTATACTGCCTTACGGTGGAGAAATGACCATCAGTACCTACCGTAGCTTACGGTGGCTACCGTAAGCTACGGTAGAGCCCAGTTCAGCTAACTTTTGTTCTCTATTTTTACATTCGTATACAACCGTTAGACACCCGAACTTCTTTCTTCTCCATTTTCACGCTTCCAATATGTAAAATAATCATATACAAACTCCTAAATCTTTCTAACGCATAACCACATGATCAAACTAAGTACCACATTACGCCATGTTTCTTTCTTTATTCTTGACCCGTTCACTTCTATCATGTAATTCCAAGCACAAATAACTTCTTACGACTCACCTCATTAATACATACCTTAGTACTTACTCCTTCTCATAATTTCTCACACGATTCCCTACGTTCAACATATCAAAACTTTATTTATAAGATAAGAGGTGATTCCGAAAATCACTTACCTTGAGTACTCCAATAAGTGTATTTGTCACCTTGACTTATCTTGACCCGTTATCCTCCTATGCTTGAGCTCTCCCTGACACGTTCCTATTATTTCATTCCATTACATCCATTCAATAGTTAGTATACATAATCATACGCATCACTAATCACACTTCTATTCACGTGTCAATCGCTTAACGAGTTCAACATGTATCATAATACTACAATGCTAATCAATCTAACAATTTATCATTCCATCATCACAAAAGTCATCCATGAGCTTCTAGCATACATAAATTATGTATTTACATCATGTTCATTATTCTTTCAAAATTCCATACTTAGAATGACAACATTTTCTAGGTTAGGCAACTTACTTCATACGTTAAACATTTCATACCATTTCTTAACACCTTGGTTTTTACACATCCATTCTACTATTCTCTATCAACAACCCGTTTTGACCCGTTGGTGCAATTATATGCGTAAACTAGTTGGTAAGTGTTTTAGACACTTAAAACAATCACATAACTTACTAATAATTTATTAAAATCAGTAGTTTATGATTCATACAAGTGTGCATAACAATACAACTACTTTTACTTAATATTTATACAAAAAAAATGCGCAGCTGCTGTTCACGACACATTTTAACCCATTTATCATTCGATTCAGTTCTTTATGTTCAAATATGAAATGATCTAGACTCAGAGACCTTTCTAAGCATATAAAGATCGTAACAATCAGACTTTCCTACGATTTTATATGATTTTTACAAAATCAGCACATAAGCTGAAATGCTTCCAAACAGCTTGCTGTCAAAACAATATTGCCGACTTTGTGCACTGTTGTGGCCTGTATAACATCCGAATTCAACAAACATGTTCAAACACAAAACGTAGTATGTTTAAATAGATTTCTGAGCATATAAGGCTCGACCTCACAGGTCCTTCCTATGATTTTATATGATTTTTGCAAAACTGTTGCGTAACAAATTTTAATCCTAATCAGCTTTGTTACTCAATACACGTAGCATGTCATTTTGCACACAACATCATAACTAAGCACTTTTCATACTTATAATACATGATCACCTTCATTACTATTTAATTAACATTCCATACAAGTGATAACACATACTAACATATACTAGGCATTTCATCAAACATGTGGTGTGCGAACTACTTTCCAAGCATAGTGTACAAGTAACTTGTGCACAATCATACCAAATTCTTATCAAGATCATCACATTCATCATTTTCACCTAATCTCCTTTTAAAATCAGATTTATATAAATCAACATTCAACAATTAACTTCACATATCAAACTACAACTAATGTAACACATAATTCATCAACATTTCCATGACATTATTACCTACAAGTGGGTTTACATAACAACATCAAGTTAATCCGAATTTCATGCATAATTCAAGTCTCATATGATGATTATAGCCTCTTACCATCCTAATTTCATACATACACACGGATTAATCAAGACCCACTTCCTTTCTCATCAAAATTTCATGAATCCATGACTTACCTTACCTCAAGGACACTTAGACAAGTGTAGATGATGTCTCATGCACTCGATTTCCAGCTCGAATCACCCCAATTTATGTAGAATTCTTGTGTTGATGATGGATTTAGGTGAGAACCCTAAATCCCCTTTGAAACCCACGACATATACATACTTACTTATGAAAATTCTGCAATTTTTCCTTGTTTAATCAAACTTTCTTTCATTTTTAACATAAGTAACCCCTTTATTTCTCATAACATGACTATTTTCATCCATCCTCTAACTTAGTTAACTTGGTTATTTACAATATCTTACTTACCCACATATACTTACTAGTATGTTATTTACTTTCATATGGTAAAATTATATTTACCGTTTTCTTTTCTAATTGCGTCAACATAATATAAAAATCTTATATTATGACATACAAAATTTTGGGGTGTTACATAAGTCCTACAAAAAGTAGCCATTTGACATTTTCATTGAATCCAATAGTCAAGTTGCCTTTGTAATCATGATATCCAATAATGTCAAGTTGCTTCGGTTATTGTGGCAGGATAGAGCTGGATTCAGACAAGTGGGGTATTCATCAGAATTTCTGATAAACCACTTCATCAGAAATTCTGGTGAACAAATCATCAGAAAACCTGATGATCAGAATCGTCAGAAACTGTCAGATCTATCAGAAATGACCTTCTCTGATAATCCAATTCAGCTCTTGATCAACTTGTGATTCTTTGAAGTAGATGCTGTGCATTTCAGTTGTCCTATCTAATCTTCTTCTTCTTGTTGTGATCTTCAGGACTGTTGTCTTCTTCATAGATCCAGTTGATTGTGATTTTCTTCAATAGTTACAAATAAAGTTTCCTAACAATATATATATATATATATCATTGTGAAATAAATATACATATAAAGATCGAACAAACAAACTACCAACACTCCAAAATACAAAGTTGTTCCAAATATGACAAGTGAAAACATAATTGGAATTCAAGATGAACAACTTATACGAGGTCCAATAAGACCTAGGTGTCTAATTAAGTTAGTACACATGTAGGTTACTCACGCGTACGGACGCTCTTATCTTAGTAGTACAATGCACGGAACGCAAACTTGTGAGTTCATGTCCTTCCTTTCAATGATTTCAATGTTTTGTTTTTAAAACAATCAAGGGGAAATACATATCATAACAAACGGTATGTTAGCTATGGGTTTAGATGATAACATGATCAATGTGTGTAAATAGGATGATGACATAGTAACCATTATTCACTTAGTGACCAAGGTGCAAAAGGTATAGATCTATCGAGCTTGAGGCGCGCTCCACTCCTGGTTGGTACCTTAGGAGTGCTTTTGTGATCCCAATGATGTCAAAGCTGTCTCGGTTTGGTTACTTACTTATGGCACATATGTCAGGGTGCAAGCTACACACTGATAGATCCTTAAACTCCATGAATGCAAATAACATACCATGATTACAATACTGGATTACAATTATGATTTCATTACAAGATTACAAACATGAGATATCATATGATAATAATAACTACATGAACTCGCTCAACGTTTGTTGACTTTTTAAAATTACATGTATTCCAGGAAACAAGACATGAGCCTGTGATAGACCACGAGAAATGGGAATGACATGACAACGAATTCCTTTTATGACAAAAACAATCTTTTGTTCAAAGTGTAATGAAACTCAATAACCATATTTTGGATAACATTGTAAACTTTTGTTGCAAATCGATATATACGACATCGTTGTTGACTTATATTTGTTTACAAGATTGGATGCAATGATTACCTTTCTTAAGTCACACGTAATACGCTTCCGCAACTAGCATGGTGTGACAATTTTGACGAGTGAACATTTTGGGTGATGTTATTTGGTACCATATCAATTAATATAACATTTATTTAAATGATTTGTAGGCAAAGCTAAACTTCCCAAAGCGTGTTCAAGGTCGCTTCAAGCTTCATTGCATAACCACCAACACCGCCACCATCGCCATCACAACACAACCACCCACTGCCACCTCATCACAGCCTCCAAATCCTAGAGTATAAGTGAATGTGTTCAAAATAGAATACATATCCACTATGGTATTGTTCCAAACATGATACCCTTTCTTTTATTCGTATGCATATTTGTGACACCTGTGCCTCTGCGACCATCAAACAAATACCAAATTTATGAAATATTGTGTTTCATACTTGGGATTTGTAAAATTACGTGTATTGTTTGCACATATCAATTCATGTTCGATTTCAAGCTTTAAATCGCTTTCTGGAAGGTTATACGTGCACTGATGCGTAAATATAACCAGTTTAATGCAACGAACACTCCGGAATAGTGAAATAGGCTTAACATACCTTAAATAACCTTTACATAACTTAGAAATAAGTTTTGGAGGGTTTGGTGTGGCGAAATCAAGTTTATTCGCTTACAGGGACTAATTTCGACAAACTGCGAAAGTATGCCGATTTGTACTGTAATGAACATTCCGGAAGTTTATCACAAGTTAAATATGCCCTAAATATCCTTTACATAGTTTAGAAATAGGCTTTGAGGTGTTTGGTGCGCAAAAATAAACTTTCTTGATCAATAGGGACTAAAAGCGTCAAAAAGTGCATAAGTTTGCATTTTCGCGCATATCTTACGTTCTGAATACATCCGGACATCAAAAAATTTATGTAATCATTAGAATATTTTATTTTAGTGATTGTCGTGATAAAAATCCATTCGTCGCGTAATTTGGACCGTTTTTCGCGTTCGTTCGTGTTTCGTCGTAATTAATCGAACAACGCAACCGTATGACCAAACGAACCGACATCTAAGATATTTTTGAGCATGTTTCATGTTCCCTATACTTTAACTTCATTTTAGAGCCTTGAAATGGGATTAACGGGGCTTAAACGTGTCAAAAATGCATCAAAAACCATGTTTTGCACATTCAGGGACCAAAATTGACAATCTTCCATAGTTATCTTAGGAAGGGACCAAAGTTGAAAATCTGATTTCCAGCTTGTTCCAGCTGTTCCCCTCATTTTCACATGGTTTTAATGAAACTAGGGGCTTGTTTTGGGGTACCCATGGTATTCTAAAACCATGGGCACACATGTAAGGTCTAGATCGAAGCTCGGTTTTTGATGAACGATCCGAAGGTCTTGGATTTCCTATAAATACCCCCACCCTCTAACTCAAAACTCACACCTTGATCTGATTGCTCTCTAATTTGAAGTGATTTCACTTCATACCTGAGAATAACCGGGTCAAACTTCCGTTCTTGGACCTTTTGTAAGTATTCTTTCATTCTTTTTCGCGTTTTTAGCGTGAAAGTCAAACATTGTTTGGCTTTCAGCTTTGACCAGTTTATGGTCAACAAGAAGTTCGTTTGAACTTCGTAACGTGAGCGTAATCACGATGGTTCTAGTCCCTTGTGACTATACCTACTGATTACCACGTTATTTAGGCATAGTGGCAAGTTGTAGTTTCGGCCAAAATGCGTATTCTTGCGTATTTTGTAACCAAACTAATTTTAGGTATCAATACCATTTGTTTTGATATCAAACCTGTTTTCTAAAGTCTTTAAACATGATGTTTAGCTCGTCACTTTAGGTTTAGTGCTTATATAGGGTCGTAAGGTAAGCGGTCTAAACAACCGCTTATACTTTCGAACCCGACCCGTTTGGTCGATCATTAGGATCCGAACAAACACATTAGGTGACCATAGTTGCATACGGAATAACCTTCCGAGGTTATACCTTATGGTCACTTCGTTTAAGTAGTTGTATGATAGGTAGTTTATATGCCTTATGAAAATTACCAAAATGCCCTTTTTACGCCAAAATTCATTTTAAGCATCTGTAACATAACTTTTGATATCTAAACTGATTAGAAAACAATATTAGACATATTAAGGCATATAATACTTGTCATAGGACTAGTTAGGCGTTACGAACGCGTTTTAGACGAACGACGCATTAACGTGGCGTAAGCTACCTTAACAAGTCGTAATGGGTCGTAAGCACTTAGGTTAGGTTTCGTTTTAGAATGTAGGCTTTGTTAAACCATATTACATGAGTCCCTACACTCATTTGGTTTACAAAACCTCATTTTATCCGATCCTCCGATTTAGGTCCGTTTATTTACATAGTTACCTATATTAGGTGCCGTTTGATTCCGTGATCCCTCTAGCTTAGCTTGGTTGTTGTTCAAGACTTCTAAGCACCCTCAAGTGAGTACATAGTCCCCTCTTTTACTGTTTTTCAAACATTTTGGGGTGAAACACATGTGCCTACTTGTTACTTTCGTGTTTTCCATGTTTTCATATCTTATACTTGCTATGTTCATTAGTACACTATTAGTACATGATTTCATTATGTTTTGCTATGTATGTTCACTTAACATGCCAGCACAATTGTTTTACGTTTTGAACCATTTGTAATCGTTGGATGTATGTGAACCATTTGTAATCATTGGATGCATGTGAACCATTTGTAATCGTTGGATTTATGTGAACCGTTCGTAACCATTTGATTTATGTGAACCATTTGTAACTGTTTGAACCATTGGGTTAGGGAAGTGATTAGGTAACGGGGCGGGTGTAATGTGTTAAAAGCATGGTGGATACGCCGCTGGTACTTCCTATATATAAGTGCTTTTAACACATTATATATCGTTGCGTTATCTAGATCACTTGGGTAAACGATTTTGAAACAATGTCACACAATTATCTTTTCTGAATAATATAAACCATACGAGTCTTATTAACGAGTTTCTACGAGATGTTTTACGATTTGATTTAATAAAACAAAATGTTTTGGAGTTAAGAATCATGGCTACGAGATTTTATAAATCATATCCAACTTGATTTGAGTTGGTTAATTATGTCGCAATACTATACTTTTCAAAATAAGGTTTTTAAATAAGTATTGCAACATGTAAAACGAGCCATGAATCTGACACTCACATAAAACCTATGTACTCGCCGGTATTTTTATGCTGACGTATTTTCACATGTGTTTCAGGTACCATAGTTGATGATATTTGATGATGATATTGATGCATGCTCACATAGGAACGGACGAGGCCTTAGCGACTTAATAACAATAAAATTCTATTTGTTCATGTTTTGTTTCTAATTCCATTGTAATGTAATACATTTAATTAAATAAAACGAAATTGTTTAATCCATGGTTGTGAAACAATGATTCTGTTACAACACTCCTCGACATTTCCGCCACGTTTTGTTGTTTTACGTGGTCGGGGTGTGACAATATTAGTGAGATGTTTTGCCAACATGTTGCATTTGCTAATCAGTAAGTACTATACATGATTTGATTTTATCGTTCTTGAGATTAGTGATTTGGCATTGAATTCAGGTTAGGATAGGTGCACATAGAGCAGATATCTACAGCCTTAATTTCTCTCTGGCGATTGAAAGGCTGGCTTTTCCAAGTGACGGGGAAACCGTTCATGCTTTCAACTTTAAGGTTGAATAGGGGCCATTGCAAAATGCCATCAATTTCAAATAATGGATAAAAAGGTATAAGTATTCTTAATTTAATATGTTGTTGATGGTGCACAGTTTTTATAGCCAACTCTTATTGGAAATGTTTGGTTGTATACATTTGAAATAGCCAACACTTGCTGGAGATGCTTTGGTATATGTATTTTGGATTCAATATGTTGCTGATGGTGCACCTTTGATTATTTAGTATTGTTTGGTTACCTATGCAGTTAATGCGGAAAAATATCGGATATCAGTCAAGGACCGATATTTGAGATATCGGTTATCGCGGTGGTATATCAGTGGGATATCGGTAATTTATAGTCACACACACACACACACACACACACACATATATATACAGGGGCGGATCCAGCATATAACAAGGGGCAACCCCCGCTACGGCTTGGCGCTCCGGCGGTAGTTTAAAATTAGTGTAAATTTTAGAAAAATATAACGTTTTTTTGATTTCGTTACCGCTTTTTAATAAAACGTTACGGCTTGGCGGATTTTCTACCGTTTTTTTATAAAACGTTACGGCTTGGCGGATTTTCTAGATCTGCCACTGTATATATATATATATATATCTAGAACCTATATATACATATACTAGAACTTATATAATATTAATAGTAAGTATATAATGTTAATTTTATACTTTTTATGCATAAATTTTGAAGTTTAAGGATCAAATATAACTAGGGAAGATAGAGAGGGTTAAATGTTTAAATACACAAACTAATTTTACACTTTTTGTGTAAAAAAAATATAAGTTTCAGGGAAGTATAAACTACTGAAAGATAGAGGGGTTATATGTTAAAATACTTAAAGTTATTTAACCCTAAAAGTCTAAACACGCCGCTATCTCTTCTTCTTCTTCTTCTTCTTCTTCTTCTTCTTCTTCCTGGTACGCATCTTCTTCTCACTGGTTTCCGGCCAAAAAGTAGCACCGACAAGATAACCGATATCATAAATTGGGCCAAAAATAACGCAAATGAATGGGTTTTGTACTTTGGATGATAGGATTATAAAGAAAAAGCATAAAATTGGCCCAACCGATATTATCAGCGAGACAACCGATATCACAAATACAAAATATCAGTGATATATCGGTATATATCATAGATATTATCAGGACCGATATTATTACCGAGATTATGAACCGATATCTCGACGACATATCACCGATATATCGCCAAGATTAACCGCATAGTTGGTTACTAATACTTTTATTTTGGGTTAATCTGTTTGGTCATGGAGCCCGAAAGAAATTGGATTCATGAGTTTTATAAATAAGGCGTATGAAGACAACGCCTCTCTCACACGCAGTAAAATCTACTAGCCCGCAAGGCAACACCCGCAGTTCTATATTCTAGTTAATTTATAAAACCTAATAGGGAAAAGTGAACATGGGGTCGTTAAACATGTAAACATGTATGCGGAACCTATCAAAACAAGGCCAATTTGATTAAAACTAACTTAACATCTCAATCTCCATTAACTTTTCATCTTTTGTTCTAATGTAAGAGTTAATTCAAATTTTGCTTCTTCTTGCATATTAGCGATTGCGTCTCTAACCTCCCGTTCCAAATTGATGTAATCAATGTGATTCTCAATAGACGGAGTCTTACTGTTCTTATGAACATTGTTTTCATTCTTGAAGTTCATATTCGTTGTGTGGTCTTTAGCTTCTCCAGTACTTCTCGCGCTACTCAGGGGCCTGCCCTGGCGCCCGGTGTGTCCATCACTTACCACCTGTAGCACCAGCCATTCTACCAGTCTTGTATAGGTGGAACATTAATGTTATTACATGGGGAAATATTCAAAAATTACAAGTTACAAGTAGAGTAAACGGCTAATGACAATGATCAGTTGTATTTAATGATTCGCGTTGCCCTTCGTGTTCTAAATAATTCCCATTATTATCGCATCAGCGCTCATGTATTTGAATGTGTGTTAATTTCAGATATTCAAATGGATAAAAAGGGTTCAAACCATAATGACACCCTAGTATTTGATTGTAATATACTAAGATAAAAATTCAATCCACATGACTTTTTCATTTATTCATAAATTTGTGTTTGTTTGAGAAACATTTAAAGTTAATTTTGAATATCACTAAAATGGGAGAAGAATGTTGGTAATTTGAATATTATCAACAAATTTTAGTGGTATAGGATTAACTTGTCAACCAAATATAAATGATTAGATGAGTAGGAGACGCGGGAGGGCATTCTCACGTTGCGTGATGTTAAAAAGATTTGGCGTATTTATCGGTTTTGAATATATATATATATATATATATATATATATATATACATATATAGGATTAGGTTCAAACGTGAACAAAATCCCAAGAGTGAACTGCGTGAACTGATCTGGGCTCTTGATTTTTATGATCTTGAGATTAAAGTGAGTGGCATGATGGTAATTATTTGGTTAATTTTTTTCATTTAATTAAATACAAAAAGGGTATATGTGTAATTTCAATCTTAAATTGATTGCATAAATCTCTCACAAATCAAATCAAGGATTAGGAAAGATGTAACTTAATTCAATTATTAAAATAATTATTTGTTTAAATGTGATGTACACATGTGTATTCTGATTTTGCCCTCTTTTTAATGCGATGTACACGTGTGTATATCGTCTGTTTTTGTGATATCTCAGAATTTTTTTGTATTGAATGTTGATGTACACCAGTGAATTACTGTACACATATGTACAATGTTGAGTACACATGTATACTGTTCTATTTATATCCAAGTACACATGTGTATACCGTTGAAATATGAAGGTTACGTGGATCTTAAAAATCCAAATTTGAATTCTGGTGATGAAATCTGAAATAAAAATTAAAATTGAAATCTGGTGATTTGTTGTTTGTTTTGATAATTATCTTATTAATAAATAAACATAATGTGGATAATGAATTTAAATTAGGAAAGATGTAACTTAATTCAATTATTAAAATAATGATTTGAATATAATTTTTTATCTAATTACAATCCTACCCTTAACAACTAAAAAGGAAATCAAAGGTCCATATCTGTTCACGCAGTTCACTCTTGGGAGGTTGTTCACGCTGGAACCCTACCCTATATATACACATATATATATACATACATATATATATACATATATACATACATATATATATACATATATACATACATATATATATACATATATACATACATATATATATATATATAGGGGAAGGTTTAAATGAGAACACCCATCTTTTGTGAGAACCTTGAGAACAAATCTCAGCCACTCATTTATTTCCCTTGTGTTTTAATTAAAAGGGTACAATGGTAATTAAATAAATCCCCTTCAACTCTCATGTTTCCATTATCACCTAAATTCCATTGCTCTGTTTTTTCAATTTACGTACATCATCTTAAGTCTATACACATGATCTTTAATCAAGAATGTTATTCAATAGATTATGATTGGATTGATTTATCTTAAACTATTTTGTTCCTAATTTGCAGATACGTTCTTCATTCTTTAATTATTTGAGACCTTATTTTTGGATTCATTGATTTTTGCTTGAATCAATTGATTCAGCGATTAATTGTTCAATCAATTTTTGATTTACGAATGTATTTTTATTTGAATAATCCAACATGGCCTTTAGGATCTTATTCTGTTTCTATTAGCAATCAAACAAGTGCAATCGTACAACTAAAAATACAAAACTCATTTCTTACATAAACAAAAGTACAATCAAATCAAAACAAAAGTACAGTCAAATCTAAATAACTTTGCAAAATGAAAGCAACTCCTTGTCATTCTCAAATATCTCCATGCGTTCTTTATCCAACAACACCCACGCCTCAATACCATCGCCATTCGATGTATCTATCAAGAAAAAACCATTTCTATGTAACGATCTAAGTGCTGGTGTCTTACCCACCGACTTTCCCCATCCGAAGTCGACTTTGTTTATAGGAAACCCGCACAAGCTCGAACACCAATGTAACCCGTCCGCAGTGTTCTCCAAATTTCGACTGCTCAATTTCGATCGTATCAAATTTAAAATTTCAGCCATGCATAATGACTCACACATGCATAAGCCTTCATATTTATGTTTATTTTTTTTAACTATATGAGTTACACTCATGTAAACCTTTATATCTATGATTTACAAATGTGTAAAACATATGAAGGTTTATTATAAAGTTTATTTTTTTAAACTGTTATGATTTACACATATGTAAACCTTTCTATCTATACTTAATTTTTTTTAAACTATTAGGATTTACACATGTGTAAACCTTGATGTCTATGCTTATTTTTGTTAACTATATAATTTACACATATATAAACCTTCATATCCATGGTTATGTTTTTAAACTATTATAATTTACACTTGTGTAAACCTTCATATCTATTCATTTTTTAAACTATTATGATTTACACAAGTATAAACCTTCATATCTATGCTTATTTCTTTTACACTATATGATTTACACACATGTATACTTTCATATTATGCTTATTTTTATTAAACCAATATGATTTACACATGTGTAAACCTTCATATCTATGCTTGTTTTTCAAACTATTATAATTTACACTTTATGTAAACCTTCATATTTGTTCATTTCTTAAACTAATCTGATTTACATATGTGTAAACCTAGATATGCATGTACTTTTTTAAACTATATGATTTACACATGTGTAAACCTTAATATTTATGCTTATATTTTAAAACTTTTATGATTTACACATGTGTAAACCTTCATATCTATGCTTGTTTTTTTAAATTATTAAGATTTACACACGTGTAAACCTTCATATATATGATTTACACATGTGTAAAAACATACAGAGATTTGTTATAACTTTTTATTACATACCTTCACACGTTTGATCCATTCATGTAGTTTGTATGACTGAAATTCTGTAGCTATCTTTAGCGTCTCTTGTTTCCTTTCCAATTTTTCACTCCTAGATGATTCTGTAAAAACATTAGAATTACTTATCCTCAATAAATAAATAAAAAACACAATTTGGTTTGAGCATAATGTTTAAGGTTTTAAAACTCTCTGTTTTAGAGTTCAAATTTTCAAAGATTGAACTGATTTGAGAAGCATTAACTACAAACTTGCAACTTAAAATCATAAATTTATAATGCACCATTGATATAAGCAATTAATTCAATCAATGTCAAAATAGCATATACATCAATTGAGCTATTATAATAATTAAAAACACAACAAAAAGTAATCTTCAATTGGTGAACAGGTATCAATTACCAATCATGCTAAATAACAAGCATATCTTAATTTTGCATCTTAGCAACACGTGCAATTCCAACTAATTAATTGGCTCTATGCATTAACAAACCCCTGTTTTAGCAAACGAATAACTAGTCTGAATAAGATCCATTTTTTTGCAAATTAATCAAACAAACAACTGTATACATTAACCTATTGTAAAGAAACAATTAATAAGAATAAGAAATGTTGAATTAGGGCTTTAATTTTACAGGATTGTTAGCTTGCGTGATCATCATCACCTGATTAAAGTCAGATGTAAGGCTCCGGTAGTGGCCATCATCGCCCGACAACTACTTGGTGAATAAAGATACCACAGTGGAGTCTGAGGCTACGGAGGCACGCCGTCGTTGGAGGTGGTGGCGGTGGCCGGGGGATGGTGCCGGCATCGGAGGTGGTGGCGGTGGCTGGGGGATGGGGTTTATCAGGATACGATCTAACGTGAATGGGTTTCATAAAACTCAGTTTTTGACAAGATTGCCCTTTCAAATCATGTTAATGTGTAATTATAACCTTCCTTAATCTTAGCCTTTGATTTGATTTGATCAATGGATGAAATTGGTTCCTAATGTTCTCACAAAAATAGGCGTTCTCAAGATAACCCTCCCCTATATATATATATATATATATATATATATATATATAGTGAAAGTGTAAAATACAATATTACGTGCGTGATTATGATTTTGAGTTTTACAACGTGCGTAATTTCACAGCGTACGCTCGTAAGTTAAGAAATATTGTACGTTAACCGGCCATAGGCTTGTTATATTTTGTCAAACGATCTGGGCCTGATCCACATCTTAACAAGCTTTATTTAATTGGGAATTTAATCAACTAAAAGAGTTACATGAGTTGGGCTTTAGGTCCCTGGCCTGATTGTTTGGATTGGATATATGGATCTGTTTTGTCAAAACCTAAAACAGATGGCTGGATAGAAAAGACTAAATACACGCATAAGAAAACTGTTCGAACATACGTGATATGTGTAAGGTTATCTCCAATCGAATCTGTAAGTTCTGCATTTATGTTTACTATACACACCAGGGTAAAATGATCAAGACGTGTTTAATATTTCGCCCTCTTTTTTAAGTATAAAAAGATAATATCATCGACACGTCTTTTATTGATTAATATCAGTTGCTATACATTTTCTTAAATAAACGTTTAGTCAGAGTACACTACTCTTTCCCCTTTCGATGGTCAAGTATATTTGGTTAGAATAATTTGAGTATATTTGGTTAGAATAATATGAGTACATAAACTTTATAAATGAAACAAATTAAATCAAGAAAAGCTTGGCAAATAATTGTGGTGCACCCATATAGTAGAAAACGCTACAGCTAAGGTCACACATGGCCATATCACCTTTTCAATAACCAAATTTGACATGCTCCATTTTTCCTTGTATCCTTCCTCATTGTTTTTTCCATCACCGTCATTGTCTTCATCATCATTGTCACCGTCAACACCATGATTACCATCATCGCCGGGTGTTGATTTACTTCCAAGATAGATGCAACATATTAGCAAAAGAGAAACCAGGTTCACAACGGGGCTTGTGGTCTCCAACCGATTTGAACTCACATATGTTTTGAACTTCTCAAAACCTAGCTTCTTGACAGATTGTGTTTCATGTGTTGTTGTTTTCCCCGGGTTCAGTTGGACTCTAACCGTTTGCGATGGCACGATTTGGTGAAAGAATGTGTTGGAGACTTGTCGTGTTGATACCAACAACCCATGACGCACTTCGGTTTTTTGGTACATTTCAAACGTTGGAGTGGCTGAGAAATCGTCTAAGTCATCTTCGACATCTAGGAAGTTATTGCTAAGGTTGTTCATATCTTCATTGAGGAACCCGAAGTTAACATCTGTATTGTTGTGACTCGTTTCACCTGATACTGGATTGTGTTTCTTTTTGTCAGTGCACATTAGACTAAATTTATAGATTAAAAGGAATTACAGTTAATTTCTAAAATCGCTTCCTTGTTTAAAATCAGCTCGTTTGTAAATGGCTGCGTTGGCTCGCTTGTTTGACTCATTAAGTAAAACCCAAATTTTAATTTGATATTATATAAATTAAAACCCGAATTTTAATGTAAACAAATTATAACTCAAAATTATAGCATAATTTTACATCAACCTAAAGTTGTGCTAAATTTGTATGGGTAAAAATTACAAAGTTTTAAATATTTGAAGGAAGTTAAAAAATAAATGAGTTTTTTTACAATCGGATCTTAAACTTAAAATTTGAGCTTGTTAAAATAAATAAGCCAAACCGAGTTGCCTCATTTAAAATTTCAGCTCGGCTCGTTTAGATCCCTAGCCAATTTATATATATTCTGGTCGCTAGCTAGCTAGAGAAATGAAAAATAGAGCTTCTTTGGAGAGAACTAAGGCTTAACAAGTTGTACCTTGAACCTCATGTTCTTCCCTTTCAAAACTTGATATCTTCTCCATCGGAACACTCTTGTGATCATCGAAAAAGGCCTGTAGACATAAATAAATATAAGGATATATTCTAAAAGAGGGTTATTCTATATTTCTTTTAAATCCTCTCTTCATTTATTAACATAATAAAGTTTGTTAAAAAATAAACCAATAAATTAACATTGTTTATTTTCTACAATATATAACATCAAATATTATATGGGACACCTAAAAAGAGCCTACTATTATTGATAATATTATTACTTTTCATTTTTTTCGTTTTAGTTTTTATTAATTATTACTAGCTTATAACTTATACACCTGAACTATTCCATTTCGTACCCTTTTAATTAAAAATTTCTATTGTGCACTTTTAAAGCTGATTTACTTTCTTAAATATTTAAGATGGATATATAATTTATTTAATTTATATATTATCATAATTTTACTGATTGAAAATTTGATTAGAACAATAAATAACTAATAACAAAGTGCATACCATCTCAAGATCTTTGTTTGACATTCCAACCCATCTCAAATTTTCCACCATTCGATCCGTTTTCATTTGTCCATCGACATCATCGATCTCAATATTCCTTGTATGTTGATCATCTCCCATGAATCTAAATGATCCGCTACCTTGCATTTGATTCATGTCATTGTTTGTCATAAATGAAAAGTTGTTATCAATTCCACCCCATGCATCCTGGTTGATCAGATCTTGAGAGCCAACTGAAAGGATTTCATGCAATATATCCTGCTGAGAACCAATTGGTGGTCCATTGCTGGACTGTGGTATGTTCTTCAAGTCGACGTAGTTGGTCACACCGTTGTGATGAAAATCTTGAACCTGTAATGGAGGTAGAGATAATCTTTGCTGCAACCTTGCACATTCCATAGCTATGTCAACCTGATAAAGCATTCGTAAGAACGTAATTTACTCTTCAATATGCATGCATGCAAAAGATAGATTAAAAACGAGTTAACGTTGTCACACACTGCGGCTAGGATGGTGTGTAGGGAGGACCCTTCGCATAGGGCCCGTGATTTGTAAAAAAAGTCCATATATATATGTTAATTTTTTTAAATAGTAAACACATAACAATTCCAATATAGTCCGATTTACAAATCATTTTTTATAGCTTAGATTTTAGCCCACTTGTCATTAGGTTTATTGAGCCCAGTACTTAATAGTAATAGTAATAGTAATAGTAATAATAATAAACATTACGGAATAAAACATTTTTTCGAGCTTAAACAAGGTACGTGAATTTTTAGAGACGTCTCTCTTGAAACAATTTCCAAATTTGTGAAACATAATGAATAAATTCTAAAAAACTAGAAAAGTGTGTATCGGTGAATAATATATTCTATGTATTGAATAACTTTAAACAAAATCTCATTGCAATGGATAACTAATCAACTAATAATAATGATAAGAGGTCATTTACTGTCCTAATATTAAACTAGAGATAATATCATGATTGATAAACAAAATTAAAATAAATGATAAATTAAATAATAATAATAATACCAACGGTACAATGATTATATTTGTAAACGTGGATGCTAGCTTGTACCTTTGATGGAGGATAAGGAAGATTGCCATAGGTAGAAAAAGATGGATTACTGAAGGTGAATGCATCTTCTGATAAGTATTGAGTCCATTTGACATCATTTATATCACTTGGATAATTATGTGATCCATGAAGGATGGTTGAGGAACCTGAAGCCCTTGATGGTGTTTGATTATTGCTGGTTTCCATGTCTTCACCTCCTATTCTTCCCTCAGAATATAGGTTTAAGCATGATGACCGATCACTAGCCATGCTTGTATATTGGTCTCCGGTTGTGGTTGTCTTTGGAGGATTCAAGCTCTTTTTAAACACGCGACAAAGCGAATAGGCATCCTGTAACTTTTATGTATAAAAAGATAAAATGTCATGTTAGAGAAGATATATCTAAAACCAACAAAATTTGTATGAAGTTATTTCGATTTGCTCTTTGAGTTTAGTATTAAGATTTTTACACCTCTAACATTGTTACGTTATTTAGTGCATGTAACGTTTCAAATATATATGGTAGTATAACTTGTCATTCAGTTAATGAAAAACACATCATAAATTATTCCACATACCTGTAAGCCAGATGCGGTTTCGCACTCTCTTTCATCAAGACGATACTCATGCATAACCCAATCGGTACGAGAACCATGGGGTGCTCTCCCTCTATAGTAAACTAGAGTTTTCTTCATTCCCATGGCTCGCGATTGCGAGTTCACTTTTCGGTCCTTCCCTGTTGCTTTCCAATACCCGCCTTTTGTGGCACGGTTTGTCCTTGATCCGTTCGGGTATTTACGATCTCTTGGACTAAAGAAGTACCATTCCAAATCTTTGCTTGGCAATAATGATTTCCCTAACAAAATTTAAAACCCCAATCAAAATAAGTTTGAATACATTGATTTAAGTGACTAAGATATTTATGTTTACTTATTTAACAAATTGGTTATAACAAATACACAATTAACAAGGGGAAAAGAAATAATAAAGAAAGAAAAAGATGATAATCACATTTATCTTTGAAAGAACAAGTTAAATGGGGCAAGTTCTTTTTTCTCTTTTCTTTTTGACTTGAATCTTTTGTGATCAAATTGAGAATTTTTGTGTTCTAATAGGAACTTAAAAGAGGCTGGACCACCCTTATATCCCTTTAAGCCCCTAGCTACTCTTTTCTTTTTTCATAAACACATATTACATAATACACAGAAGATTAGAATCAGGGGCGGACCTAGCTTTATAATAGGGGTAGCCCTCGCTACCCTTTAACACTCCGACGGTAGTGTAAATTTTGGAAAAAAAAATTGACGTTATTTCGATTTCGTTAACTCTTTTTTTTAACGTTGATGATTTTCGAGCTACGCTACTGATTAGAATCACCTTTTGATAAATATTCTAAAATTCTTGTTTTGTTATTTATCAAATTTATTAAAAACTCTTATGTAAAGTTAAAAAAAAATCCTGTGATGTATGAACAAACAAGACAAAACAAAGTTCCTTCACAATTTAATTTTTACATGTGTAAAGTTATAATATAACAAGGAACTTGGTATATATCTGGTTGGTAGTTTACTTATGATTAAACATAAAAATATTATAACTAATCCATGACTCATGAAGGTACATATAATAAACACACAAACGTACCTGGTAAATCCCATGGTTCACACTTATATAGATCAACCTCAGGGATAACTTCTAGCTCGATTTCATGGCCATTAATTTTTCTTTTAAGATAATACGCGACAAGTTCCTCGTCTGTGGGGTGAAAACGGAATCCAGGAGGCAATGAAACCGGTGCCATCGATACAAATATTGTTTGTTTATTATGTTAATTCGTCTCAGAGCTATTTCAGTTATAATGCAAACCGAAAGCTGGTACGTTATAATCTGAGAAAAGCGCAGCGTTTAGTGGCAAGAAGCCTGCATTAGAAGTTAACTAATATGATTAGCATTCAAATCATTTTAGCACTATTTATACATGGAGATATAAAGAGATATATAAATGGTAACATAAACACATATACATTTACAGAGAGAGAGAGGGCGGGTGGTGGGGTGGGTTGGGTTGGGTTGTGGAGGGAGAGAGAGACCTGAGGGAAAGAATGGTAGAAGATGCAAAGGGGAGGAGAGAATGAATAAATGGGGGGATTTAAAGGATTTCGATAAGAGAACAAAAAGAGGTTACAAGAAAAAGCAACTAGGGTTGGGTAGGCACACCACTTTATCTTTAAATAAATTTGTTTTTTCCAATCAGCATGATGCTTTTTTTCTTTTGTTGGTCTTTCTTCTCAAGCCCTCTCTTTTTCTCTTGATCATCTCTCCTACTCTCTCATCTCTCTTATTTTTTTTCATATTTTTATGAGATAATTTAAACATAAGCCTGGCAGGTATTCAACATATTAGAATGTTACTAATGATTTATTGGTCTAGTGGTCAATGAGTAGGTGAAAAGTTTTGTTTCTCTTGAAGATCCTGATCCTGGGTTCAAAATCCAGGCTAGAAGGATTTTAGTACTAATTTGATGATTCTAACATATTAACTACTAACACGGTTAACAACATCCTAAACGTACACCGTTAAAAAAATAGAATGTTAAAATCTTAAAAACAATGTTATACACCATTCAAACTTGACTTCATCATGTTCTTTTATAGATTTAGTGAGAAATTATTATTTAAGTAAACCTATATATATATATATATATATATATATATATTTTGTTGCTGAACAACAACGAATAATAATTTAAAATTTATAATAATATATAGTTTTTTAATATTTTATTATTATAATACTTTATTATTATATTTAACTTTAATATATATATTGTTTTTATATCATTTTTTCTTTTGTCATTTACTTTTTGTTTTTGTAATTCTTTTTTTCTTTTTTTAAATGATATTGCCTTAATCAGTCAATTTAGTATTTCTTTAATAACTTTCGTACATTAATTTTTTTATAAAAAAAAAACCTTAAGTACGCATTTGTGCTTATTTTCCCCCCGGGACATTTCAATATAAGTATTGTTAAAAATGAAATTGTATTCAAAATAAAGTATTTATTTGATATCGTTTTTACGATACCATGATAAACTAAACCGATTCTCCTGGTTTTGCTTTTGAAACGACATACTACATTTTCAAATAACGTTTGTTTAACATCATCATTTGCTTTGTTTCGCTGCAACGCGTGACGTCAGTAAAACGTAGTATATATTGTTGATGAAAGGCAATAAATAGTAACTTTATTTTTATAATAATATATAGCTTTCTATTATTTTATATTTAATATATTATAATAGTTTATTATATTTACTTTTAATAACATATTTTTAATTTTTTCCCTTTTTTAAAATCATATATTTTTGAAAATATGTTAATGTAATTAGATATTTTTCGAAATCATTGGATAAATACAAAATATCAATTAAAAAGGAAATATGATATACCATATATAAAATATCATTTAAATTGGAAACATGATGTACCATAATCCCTTAAATTTCGAATTTCAAACTCAGCACAATTAACAGAATTAATGAGTAGAATTTGTGTGTTAGAGAACAAGTTTAGAGATCAGTAAGAGAATTCGGTATTTCATAAATTTGAAATCTCAAAACTAACTTGAATTCACCAGGTCAACTCGAAATCTCATTATTTTCAAGTTGTCATTAGTTGACTCGAAATCAGTAGTGATCTCGAAATCTCATTAGGAACTCGAAATCCATGGGAACTCGAAATCCCATAAATACTGGAAATCTCAAGTGAACTCGAGATTCCATAACAAAGTTGAAATCTCATAAGTCGAAATCTCATAAAACAAAACATGAGTTTTTGAGAATTTACATGATTTCGATATTTCTCAAGGAACTCAAAATCACCATAAGACTTAAAAACTCAGCATTTCTCAAAAACTTTTTATCTCATGAACTGTTAATGTGAACTAAAAATTAAGTTACAGGTGGTTTGCTATTAACAAAATGGTTTTGTAAACACTTAATTAGAATCAAATAACTTTTATAAAACCAAATAGCTTAACTTGAATGAGCTTTTGATGTTTCAATTCTACCCAAAGGTGATTTGATACATCTATCTTATTGTTCAAGTATAATGACGAGCTACGTTATTTATGCCTTATAAACACAAATGTCTCAATGCTGCCTAAAGGTGATTTGATTCATTCATGTCTTGCATATTTAACTGTGCGAACTAAGGTAATTGTCACACTTCTGCCCAAAGGTGATCAGTCACAGTTACTTTGCTCACATGCTTAAATGATTAAACTTCTGTCCAAAGGTGATTTGTCATCATTTAAGTAGAATTTTCAAAATTACTTAGTCTATTATTTTGATGTTAGTAATAGACATATCACAACTTCATAATTAGAATGGTAATTACCTATGCCTGCCTTAGTATAACATGTCCTTAGATCACATTAAGACTTCTAGATTAGTATCTTAACTCTCTCATATAATCTCCATTCTCAGCTCCTAATTGCAGGATTCCACCATTGACTGGTGATAACTTTGTTGCCTGGAAAGACTCTATCATGCTAACTCTTGCTTCGCTGGATTTTGACTACACTTTAAGAGAGCCTAAGCCTGCAAATCTTACTCCTAAAAGTACCCCTGCTGCGCAGATAACTTTCAAAATTGAACTAGGTACAATCGCATGTCTCAAATGTTTATGAAGTAATCCATCAGCACTGCAATTCGAGGAGCCATTCTAGATTCTGATGATACAAAAACCTACTTGGCTTCTTTGGAGGAGCAATTCAAAGGGACGTCTAAGGCGCATGCTAGCACTTTATTTCTCAAGCTGGTGACTACTAAGTATGATGGGAGGAGCGGCATTCGTGAGCACATCATGATGAACGACATAGCCCGTAAACTGAAGGGATTAGACATGGAGATCAGTGATGGTTTTCTCGTACACTTCATTATGACCTCGCTTCGTTCGTCATATGAAGCATTCAAGATAAATTACAACACTCAGAAGGACAAATGGACGATGAGTGAGATGATCGCCATGTGCGTGTAGGAGGAAGAACATAAGAAGATGGACATAACTGTTGACGTTGCTTATCTTTCCACTGCAAATTCCAAGAAGGGGAAGAATAATCATTCAAGGAAGGGGGCTTCTAAAGTCCAAAAGCCTAATCTAAATGCACCTTCCAGCTCTAAGAACTCCTTTGGCAAACCTTACTGCAAGTTCTGCAAAAAGACATGACATAAGTAGAAGGAATGCCCTGACTCTAAGGAGTGGCTGGCTAAGAAAGGTAATAATCTTTTCATAATACTTGAGTCCTATAATTTGAATGTTCCTGCTAATTCTTGGTGGTTTGATTCTGGTTCTATGGTTCATATGACCAGTTCTACTGAGGGATTCCTTACAATCTAGAGGATAGGAAGAAACAAAAGAACACTAAAAATAGGGAATGATAAGGAACTAGAAGTGAAGGTTGTGAGAACATTACAATTATTTATGAAAATTGTTTTATGCATTAAAATTTATGATACCTTATATGTTCCTGAGGTTACTCAGAACCTTGTATCAGGACCAAAGTTAGACATAGACGGTTTTGTTGTTTCTTATGGTCATCGCAAACTCTCTATTCTTTATGATTCAGTAATGTATGGTGATGTGCGTGAGTGTTGTATAGTTTTTAATGTATATTTTAAGCCCTTTTTAACACTTTAGCCAAGTTTTAAATTTATAAAACACGATATTTACTAACACTAAACACACATATGGGCAAGTGCACCCATCGTGAGCGTAGTATAGTGTTGGTAAGATACCGAGGTCGTCAAAGGACACAAGAGCTTTTAGTACCGGTTTATGCTCAACGTCTAATCAAATCAAAAATTTAGAAAAAGGTTTTAAACAAGAAAATAAAACTAACTAAAAATGCTGAAAATAAAAATAAAATAAAAACAGATAGACAATATGAATCACTTGGATCCGACTCGCCTTTAGTGTAACCTTTGATTATTTCCGCACTTTTACACTTTTTAAGAGATTATCTTAGTTCTAGTGGTAGGCCCCTCTTTTGAAGGTGGCGTTACCCTCAACCCAGTAGTTTGAGTCAACAAGGATACAATCCTAAAGGGTTGGATTATTGAAAGATAATTAATATTAATGCAAAATGTGGTAGGCCCCTCTTTTGAAGGTGACGTTACCCTCGGCTAAGTAGTTTGAGTCAGCAGGGATACAATCCTAAGTAGTCGGGTTAAAGTTTTAATAGTAGTTTACATATGAGGGGATCAAGGAGTTCGGACCCCTGCCATCCAATACCAGTGGGTATTGAAGGAGGTCCTACTAAATTTGACCCATGTCCTTGCAAGATCTATACACTGAACAAGGTAAGACGCTTACCAAACCATTCCTTTAACCCCCGACCAGGTAGCCAACATATCTCCATATAGACGGTGGAGATATGAATGGTGAAAATCTTTTATTTTATAAAGACAGTAAAATAATGCGAAGACACCACGGACAAATGATAAGGAAGATTCACCTTCAACATAAGAAACTAGTTATTAAAGTCAATAATACATAACCAAATAAAAAGTGCGAAAAGATTAAAAATAAAAAGTATTACACTAAATGCTTGTCTTCACCAAGTGATGTAAGAGACTTAGGCAAACATGGCCTTTGATTGTCAAGAACTCTTATGATCAATCTTGGATCCCGAGACTACTCACACACTCTATGATGGATGATGGATGATGGTGGTGGATGTGGGTGTTGTGATGGTGGTGGAGTGTGGGTGAAGTGTGAGAGAGGTGGTTTGCCAAGGGATGATTTGCAAGAGAGCCAAGCACCCCTATTTATAGCCTGCCCAAAAGCCCGGACACGGCCCCGTGTCCACCCATCTTCCCTTTCTTCATTAATTGCAGTTTGTCTGCATTAGTTGACCACGCCCCCGTGTCCGCTGGGCACGACCCCGTGTGCAGAAGCGTATCTGTACTATCAAGATTTGCCTAGATTCTGCGAATCTTAGCGTTGACCACGGCCCCGTGTCCACTGGCCACGCCCCCGTGTTGGGAAATAGAAGCTTCTACAGCTTTGTCTTTTCTGCAGACACTTGGGCACGCCCCCGTGTTCATTGAGCACGGGGCGTGTTCAGCCTTCTGATGTCTTGTTTTTGCTTGGGAATATGTTGTCGAGGGGTCGGGCATGCCACGTTTATTCCTTTTCTTGTATTATTGTTAGATTTGGCTGCACTTTTGCTTCTTTTGTTCATTTAAGCTCTTTTAATCCTGAAAATACAAAAGGAAGACAAAAACACACTTTTTCCAACATTAGTACTAAAAAATGGTTAGTTTTATGCCTCATTTGATATAATTTATATGTTGCATTTTGCACACATCATATGGTAATGGCATTCCGGATGGTGGCCTTTATAGATTAGAACTAGATGATGATTTTTCCAAATATTTATTATCGTATAATATTAATGAATCAATCACAAAGATGAAACAAAAACGAGACTTAGAGACCTCATCCATGTTGTGGCATCAACTTTTACGCCACATCTCACGAGAATGATGAACTCGGCTTATAAAGGATGAAGTCTTACCACCTATTGATTTCACTAACTTTAGAACATGTGTCAAATGACTTAAAGGTAAAATGACATCAGCGAATAAGAAAGGTGTCACTAGGAGCTTTAATTTATTAGAACTAATTCATACTGACGTTAGTGGTCCTTATCCCATCGCTGGCATAAAAGGATATACTTCATTGATGATTATTCCCGTTACGCGTACTTGTATCTCATTAAGGAAAAATCCGAATCACTTACAACTTTTAAAGATTATAAAGCTAAAGTTGAAAAACAACTAGATTGTCAAATTAAAGTTGTGAGATCAGATAGAGGAGGTGAATATTATGGAAGACATAATGATGTGGGTAAAGGTCCTCGTCCATTTTTGTCGCAACCCTCGCCCCCTATCTGTCCCGGGAACGGGCGGTCACGAGACCAGTTGTGGTGGTATCATTTTGTTTATCATTTATTCATTTGGTAGCGGAAATTTCATCAGGATCGTAGTTAGGAAATGTTTATCAGAGTAAAACCACCATATTTAATAACACATGGGTAAAACCCAAGTTTCTTATTACAACATGTAGGGCTGTAAACGAACCAAATGTTCGACGAACAGTTCGTGAACCATTCAGCGGGAAGTTCGTTTGTGTTCGTTCGTTTATTAAACAAACGAACACGAACAAGAAATTTCGTTCGTTTAGTTAAACGAACAAATATGAACATAGGTCACGTTCGTTCGTTTATGTTCGTGAACGTTCGGTAACGTGTTCGTTTGTGTTCGATAGATCATTAATGTTCTTAGTTTTTATATTTATTTAAATACTTCAGACAAATTAAATATTTAATAAGTGTTAGTGTATTATATATTTTGTTCATGGACGATTATTTGTGTTCGTTTGTTTCCATTTGTGTTCATGAACATTAGTTTGTGCTCATTTGTGTTCGTCAACGTTTGTTTTTGTTCGTTGCCTAAAATTAAATAACAAACACAAACGAACACGAACAATTTCATTTCCTTAACAAACGAACACGAACATAAAAACTCGTTCGATAAGTGTTCGTGAACGGTTCGCGAACACATATATTTTCTAACAAACGAACACGAACAATGTCTTGTTCGTGTTCGTTCGGTTCGTTTACAGCCCTAACAACATGTCTATAGGGCTAAACCCTATTTTATTGAATTTAAAACATCGTCTTTTAGGTAAATTTTATAGCCACATTTTTCCAAGCCGTCAGTGCTCTCCTGCTGGCTTTCTTCCAATTGGCTTTTACATTTTGTTACCTGAAACGCGTTTTAAAAACATTTTTCAGTGGGAAATACTGGTGAGTGAATCCCAGTTTAATCAAGAAACATTGTATCCTTTAACAGTATTGAGAGCTATCACATTGTTTATTTCTACACAATTACTCATTCAGTATTGTCAATCCTAACTGGTGGGTCATATTACACATTGGCTAACTCGTTGTCCAATGGTAACGTGTTTCACATTTTGTATACAAAACCCCAACATACCGGCAGTAATTGAAGAACTATAAAGACTCAATCACTGCTTATTTGCATTTTAAAACATTTAAGGTTTTGTAAAAACAAGTTACAAAATGGAGATTACTCAGATTGCTGTCTAAGGTTTTCTGTAAGGGTTTCCTGATGATAATCTATAATTTACACAAATGTACATATGTTAGTATAATAACCCATTATTTACATTAGGAATACCCTCCCCGAGATGGCATTCCAATGACTACGTCGGGCAGAACCTCGACAGCCGTTACGGAACCCTGGATCAATCGGGCAGCGTATCTAATACGTAACCGGGGTTATAATACTTACATTGGGGCAAAACTTCATTAATTAGGGGGGTATTATACCCGATTATAGTGTCTACTATCAGAAATTCGAGATTGAGAAAAGGAAATGAGCGAGTTTCAACTGAAGGCCCGATGCCCTCTTATATATGGCCTGAAATTGGTTCCCTCGCGGCCCGCGTAAGGTTGGACCTCGGGCTACGCGGCCCGCGTAGTAGGGGGTTTAGGCGTAGGTGATCCGGGTCACAACATAGGTTCAACACGCGTTTGACACGTGTCAACACCGGGTGCGATCTGATCCTATAGCTGTCGCGGCCCGCGTAAGCTCAAGGGGTTGCTTACGCGCCCCGCGAGAACCCCATATTTCTTATTTTTAATTAATTTCTAATACTAGATCGTATTTTGGGCTCGGTTTTCACATACGGGGTATATTTTAAGACATATTGGGGTATTTTAAAATATATTAGGGTGTCGAAAAAATATTTTAGGAGGGTTGTTATATCTTCCCCACCTTGTTTTAGAACTCGTCCTCGAGGTCTACTGGAACAGGTGTGGGTATTTCCTTTGCATTTCTGATTCAAGCTCCCATGTGTATTCTGGTCCTCTTTTGGAGTCCCACTTCACTTTGACTAGAACTAATCTCTTGTGCTTGAGATTTTTAACTTTCCTGTCTTCAATCTGTAGAGGCCTTTCTACAAACTTTAACTGTTCATTTACCTCTATATCCTTAAGAGGCACTACAAGCGATTCATCAGCTAAGCACTTTTTGAGATTAGATACATGAAATACATCATGCATTCCTGCCATTTCCTATGGCAGTTGTAGCTAATAGGCTACAGGTCCTATTCTTGTAATAATCTCAAAAGGTCCAACATACCTGGGACTTAGTTTTCCTCTTTTGATGAATATTACCACTCCTTTCCAAGGAGAGACTTTCAATAATACTTTATCTCCTACTTGAAATTCCAATGGATTTTGGCGGTTATCAGCATAATTCTTTTGTCTATCTCGTGCTATTTTCAGTCTTTCCTTGACTTGAATGATCTTGTCTGTTGTTTCTTGTACTATCTCAGGTCCATATAGTTGCTTTTCTCCAATTTCTGCCCAACAGACAGGCGTTCAGCACTTTCGTCCATAAAGTGCTTCGAATGGTGCAGCATTAATACTTGTGTGATAACTGTTATTATAAGAAAATTCTATCAATGGTAAATGATCATCCCAATTACCTCCGAAATCAATTACACAAGCTCTAAGCATGTCTTCCATTGTCTGAATCGTCCTTTCGCTTTGTCCGTCCGTTTGAGGATGATAAGCGGTGCTTAGATTCAACTTGGTTCCCATTGCTTTTTGGAAACTTGTCCAAAAATGTGAGGTAAAACGACTATCTCTGTCAGAAACAATTGATAGAGGAATTCCATGTAATGAAACTATTTCATTCACATATAATTTAGCTAACTGTTCCATACTAAAAGTTTCTTTCATTGGTAGGAAATGAGCTGACTTAGTTAGCCTGTCTACAATCACCCAGATTGTATCATTACCTTTTCTTGTTTTGGGTAATTTAGTAACAAAATCCATTGTTATTAATTCCCATTTCCATACAGGCATTTCTAAATGTTGCAATAAACCTGAAGGTTTCTGATGTTCAACTTTGACTTGTGAACAAGTTAAACACTTTGCAACATATGCTGCTATATCCTTTTGCATTCCTATCCACCAGAAATTTTTCCTTAAGTCCCGATACATCTTATCACTTCCAGGATGCATCGCATACTTAGACTTATGGGCTTCTTCTAATATATGGTGACATAGGTTTCCTAATTTAGGTATCCACACTCTTTTCTTATAGAATCTCCAAATTCCATATGTTCCTTGTTCTAATTCCTTAATCATTCCTTTTAACTTTTCAGTATCATCCTTGATTACTGATTCTTGTGCTTTTCTAATCTGATCATTTAAATCTATTTGCAGATTTAACTTAAGAGAACGTACTCTTTTTGGCTTTTCATGACATTTTCGACTTAAAGCATCAACAACTACATTTGCCTTTCCTGCATGATACTGGATATCACAATCACAATCAAAATTACTAAGCATTTCCATCCAGCATCTTTGTCTCCAATTCAATTCCTTTTGCCCAAAAACGTACCTTAAACTCTTATGGTCGGTGAATATGGTAAACTTACTACCGTAAAGGTAATGTCTCCAAATTTTAAGAGCAAAAATTATAGCTCCTAACTCTAGATCATGAGTTGAATAATTCTCTTCATGATTCTTAAGTTTTCTAGAGGCGTAAGCTATAACCTTTTGACATTGCATTAACACACATCCATAACCTAACTTGGAAGCGTCACAGTAGATTACAAAATCTTCAGTTCCTTCTGGTAACGCTAGTATGGGTGCATGGGTTAATCTTTGCTTA
Source organism: Helianthus tuberosus (assembly GCA_030545235.1). Classification (NCBI taxonomy): domain Eukaryota; kingdom Viridiplantae; phylum Streptophyta; class Magnoliopsida; order Asterales; family Asteraceae; genus Helianthus; species Helianthus tuberosus. The sequence continues at coordinate 14,603 of JARYGA010014193.1, read as the reverse complement.
AGAATTCTAAAGGCTTCTTCTTGTTTTGGTCCCCATTCAAACTTAACGGATTTATAGGTTAACTTAGTTAAGGGAATTGCTATTTTAGAAAAATCTCGAATAAATCTTCTATAATAACCGGCCAATCCTAAGAAACTTCTAACCTCAGTTGGTGACTTAGGGGTTTTCCACTTGGTAATCACCTCGATCTTGGTGGGATCTACATGAATTCCTTCATGATTGACTAGGAGTCCAAGAAATTGTACCTGTTCTAACCAAAACTCACACTTCGAAAACTTAGCATAAAGATTTTCTTTTCTCAATAAACTTAGAAGTGCGTGCAGATGGACTGCATGTTCCTCTTTGCTTTTTGAATAAATAAGAATATCATCTATAAAGACAATTATGAATTTATCCAAATATGGCTTGCATATTCGGTTCATCATGTCCATGAATGCAGCTGGGTCATTGGTTAAACCAAATGGCATGAAAGTAAATTCATAATGGCCATACCTAGTTCTGAAAGCGGTCTTAGGAATGTCCTCTTCCTGTACCTTTAATTGATGATATCCTGACCTTAAATCAATTTTAGAGAAAAATCGTGCTCCTTGCAATTGATCAAACAGATCATCGATTCTTGGTAATGGGATACCGATTCTTAATCATGACTTTGTTTAATTCACGGTAGTCAATGCACATACACATTGATCCGTCCTTCTTTTTAACGAATAAAATCGGTGCTCCCCAAGGTGATGAGCTTGGCTGTATGAATCCTTTTTCCAACAATTCATCTAATTGTTTCTTTAGTTCCTGCATTTCTGCGGGTGCCAATCGGTAAGGTGCTTTGGCAATTGGTGCAGTTCCTGGTATCAAATGGATTCTGAATTCAACTTCTCTGTCTGGAGGTTGCCCTGGTAATTCTTCTGGGAATACATCTGAAAACTGGGATACTACTGGAATATCCTTTAATTCTTTTCCTTTAGTGTTAGTGATTATAGAAATCAAATACACAAATGATCCTTTTCTTATATAACTTGTCGTTTTCATCACAGATATGAATTTTGAGGATTTAGAGAACTTATTTCCTTTAATTGTGATCTTTTCACCCCTTGGTGAATTTACTTGAATTGATTTTTGATCACATAAAATACTGGCTTTATTTGCTATTAACCAATCCATTCCTGACACAACATCAAATCCTGCCAGATTCATTGGGTAAAGATTTGCAATAAATTTCTGATTTAAAATTTCTATTCTTGCTCCCTACAAGATTTCAGAATTCTTAATGGTTTCACCATTGGTTGTCTCTACTAGACATTCTTGTGGAAGTTTAGTTAATGATTGATTAAGAAGTTTGCAAAATGAAGTATTAATAAAACTTTGGTTCTCACCAGAGTCAAATAATACTTTAGCAAAAACATCATTAACTAAAAACGTACCAGTGATCACATCCGGGATCATCTTTGCTTCTTCTGCAGTCAGAACAAATGCTCTAGCATTTTTAGTATTCTTGATATTCGCAGCTGGAGCTAACTTTGGACACTTAGGCTTGATATGACCTTGTTCACCGCAGTTGTAGCATATTCTGTTGCTAATCTTTTTCCTGCAGTCTTCCTCCTTGTGTCCAGATATTTTGCAAAAGTTACAGTATATGGAGCATCTTCCTGAATGCTTCCTTTTGCAATACTTACAGTAGGGTGCAGAGGTAGAACCTACATTTCTCCCACGATTAGAATTTCCAGAACGGAATTCTTGGGTTAGCTTCTGGGTTAGGTTCCTCATTTGATCCTCTTCTCGTGTACGGACTAATTCATCTGTCAAGGTGTTGGCTAGTTCTACAGCTTCTTCTATGGTTTGAGGTCTAGCTGCCTTGACTACATGTCTAACCTCTCCAATTAATCCCCAGATGTAACGGGAGATTAAAACTGGTTCAGGTGAAGCAAGGGTTGGTACTATTCTAGCATATTCAAAGAATAATGTAGTATAACCCTTACTATTTACCCCATTCATCCTAAGGTTTAGGAATTTGTTTGCTATCTGTTCTTTTTCATTAGGAGGGCATAATTTCCTTTCTACCATGGTTTTAAACTCTTCCCATCCCATATTGTAAGTTCTATCACTTCCCCTTGACTGGAGGATAGTGTTCCACCATTCTAGTGCTAAATTCTTAAACAGATTTGAAGCAAACATTATCTTATCCTCTTCAGCACATTTACTTATTCTTAAGACTGCCTCAGTCTTTTCTATCCAGCGTAGAGATGCAACGGCCCCTTCATTGCCCGAGAATTCCATTGGTTTACAAGACCAGAATTCCTTATAAGAACAACCGTAAGACACGGTTCTCCTTCTTTTAGGAATGGGCATTTGAAGTACGGGTCCATTTTTCACGCTATTTTCAGGTTCAGAGGGTCGCTTACTATCATGTTTACTTTTATTTTCAGCTTCCCTAACCATTTTGATAATATATGGTATCGCATCTATTATCCCTTGTGCCACTATATGTTGCATGGCACTATTATCCACTTGGTTTCCATTATTGTTGTTGTTTGGATTCTCATTATCCAAGTTAATGTTACTCTGATTATCGTTATTCTGGTTTTCCTGGTTTACCTCGTCGTCCATCTGGATTTCAAACATTTACCAATTATTAATATAGCAAAACAATTAATAATTTAGGTAACAACCACATAACACACATATTAACCAAAAGCGTCGAGCATTGCGACTTTACTCTTTTCTATTATAGTATGCGTCAAATACACACTAAGACTGGAATTTAAATTACAATACTAATATGCATCGCTAACCACAAAGTGGTCTATACTACAATATTTATTATTATTATTACACATATATATTATATTATTATGGTTATTATTACCGACTCCCCCATCACATTACTGGTCTGGGTTCATCCAGTAATCCATATTGCGCTCGTCGTACTTCCAGACGAGTCGCTCTCCTACCTGCCTCATCCTCTCACTACTCTCCAAAATCTCCCTCCGAAAGTTCGGAGTTCATGCACATTATCTGCACTCATTGGGGGTGCGGGTGCAGGTGCTGGTACTGGGTCCGGGTACAGGGGCATGGGATTCTCCTGAGGGTAAGGATTCTCTAAGATTTCCCTAATGTATTCATCGTTGCCATAGTAGGGATCTAGAGGGTCCAGACCTGGATAGGCTGCTAAGTTTGGCATGGGTTCGTCGTTTGGGTGATAGCGCGGCACATAATCCCTATGATCATCGAACCATGGATCATAATCTGGGTCTAAGGGATTAGGGGCTGGTATCCTAGGTATCTCCTCAGGGTTGAAATCATGCATTTCTATTTGAATTTCAGGGTTATCCTCTATCTCCATCGTCTGAGTGGGGAATAAAGGTAAGGGTTGTGGGGCTACTAGTTGTTCCAGGTTTGGGTCAGCATCAGTTGTTGCTAGGATATGGAAATTAGCTAGGCTTCTATTAAGCATATCCTGTGTATGGGAATATGACTCTCGCTTAGTGGCTGCTAGGACTCTTTGCTGTTGCAATTTTTGCATTCTTTTCCTACGCTCAAATGCTCCCTTACTGAACCATCCTCTCTTTTTCTGAGGGAATGGCTCTTTAGACTGAGCCTTAAAGATAAACGTCATTTCTTCATTATCAGCGGCATACCCAGAGAGGGCAAGCTGTGAAGAGGTACCTTCACTCCTAGGTGACTCGGACAATTGACGATACACGTCTGAGGGTCCTTGATCACTCATACTGAAAACTAACAAATAGTCAAATAACACACAGCAGTAAAATACAGATATGCACGTATTTCCATAATTAATTTTCTAACAATTTTGAATAATATTTCGGTGTCAGCAGAACACTTCTGTGGCTGAATCAGTGGCTTAACTCTCATACCACCTTCTGTCGCAACCCCCCCTATCTGTCCCGAGAACGGGCGGTCGCAAGACCAGTTGTGGTGGTATCATTTTGTTTATCATTTATTCATTTGGCAGCGGAAATTTCATCAGGACCGTAGTTAGGAAATGTTTATCAGAGTAAAACCACCATATGTAATAAACACATGGGTAAAACCCAAGTTTCTTATTACAACATGTCTATAGGGATAAACCCTATTTTATTGAATTTAAAACATCGTCTTTTAGGTAACTTTTATAGCCACATTTTTCTAAGCCGTCAGTGCTCTCCTGTTGGCTTTCTTCCAATTGGCTTTTACATTTTGTTACCTGAAACGCGTTTTAAAAACATTTGTCAGTGGGAAATACTGGTGAGTGAATCCCAGTTTAATCAAGAAACATTGTATCCTTTAACAGTATTGAGAGCTATCACACTGTTTATTTCTACACAATTACTCATTCAGTATTGTCAATCCTGACTGGTGGGTCATATTACACATTGGCTAACTCATTGTCCAATGGTAACGTGTTCCACATTTTGTATACAAAACCCCAACATACCGGCAGTAATTGAAGAACTACAAAGACTCAATCACTTCTTATTTGCATTTTAAAACATTTAAGGTTTTGTAAAAACAAGTTACAAAATGGAGATTACTCACATTGCGGTCTTAGGTTTTCTGTAAGGGTTTCCTGGTGATAATCTATAATTTACACAAATGTACATATGTCAGTATAATAACCCATTATTTACATTAGTAATACCCTCCCCGAGACGGCATTCCAACGACTACGTCGGGCAGAACCTCGACAGCCATTACGGAACCCTGGATCAATCGGGCAGCGTATCTAATACGTAACCGGGGTTATAATACTTACATTGGGGCAGGACTTCGTTAATTAGGGGGTATTATACCCGATTATAGTGTCTACTATCATAAATTCGAGATTGAGAAAAGGAAATGAGCGAGTTTCAACTGAAGGCCCGATGCCCTCTTATATAGGGCCTGAAATTGGTTCCCTCGCGGCCCGCGTAAGGTTAGACCTCGGGCTACGCGGCCCGCGTAGTAGGGGATTTAGGCGTAGGCGATCCGGGTCACAACATAGGTTCAACACGCGTTTGACACGTGTCAACAACGGGTGCGATCTGATCCTATAGCTGTCGCGGCCCGCGTAAGCTCAAGGGGTGGCTTACGCGCCCCACGAGAACCTCATTTTTCTTACTTATAATTAATTTCTAATGCTAGGTCGTATTTTGGGCTCGGTTTTCACATACGGGGTATATTCTAAGACATATAGGGGTATTTTAAAATATATTAGGGTGTCGAAAAAATATTTTAGGATGGTTGTTATAATTTTGTGAGTTTTGTAAGGGCTAAGAGATCGTGAACCAATATACCATGCCACGTACACCTCAGCATAATGATGTCGCTGAACGAAGAAAACGTACCCTAATGAACATGGTGCGTAGTATATTAGCCAACACTAATTTACCATTATCCTTTAGACTGAAGCATTAAAAGCAGTTGTTCATATACTTAATAGAGTTCCTTCTAAGTCTGTCCCTAAAACTGTTGATGAACTTTGGAAAGGAAGGAAACCGAGTCTTAAATATATGAAAGTATGGGGCTGCATTGCTGAAGCAAAACTTTACAATCCTTTCCTAAGAAAACTTGACTCTAGTACAGTTACCTGTTTCTTTATCATGTATCTTGATTACTCAAAGGGTTATCATTTCTATTGTCTTTCCCACGTCACTCGTATTGTAGAAACCCAGCGTGTCGCGTTCCTAGAGGATTTTATGGTCTGTTGGAGCAGTACCAATCCTTACGAAGAATTGTAAGAAGCGTAAGACGCGGAGGGGGGGGGGGACTTGTCACTTACCATAACTCCGTTTACTCTCTTTTACCCAATGAAACAAACGCACCTGAAGTTACTGTATCAACTCCAAATTCACCTTCACAATCAGAACCCATTGTACCTCATAATGAAGGCACATCAAATGCTCAAAACCAAGACAACGTTGAACCCGATAATCAATTCAGGAGGCCATCTAGGCCCAGAAGGCCTACTAATTGGGAATATTATATTAACTACCTAACTGAAGCCGAAATGGATGCAAGAAAGTTCAATGATCATGTCTCTTATAATGAAGCCATTAACAGTGATTAGTCTTCTGAATAGAATAAAGCAATGAACAATGAGCTTGAATCCCTAAAGAAAAATGATGTTTGGTATTTGGTAGAATTACCCAATAGTGTCAAACTCGTAGGATGTAAATGGGTATTCAAAACAAAACCAGATCCAAATGGGAACGTTGAACGCTGTAAAGCAAGATTGGTTGCAAAGAGCTACACTCAGAAAGAGGGAGTTGATTATCAAGAGACGTTTTCACTTGTCTCTCGTAAAGTTTCATTAAGGATCTTTATAGCCCTAGTAGCTCATTTCGATTTAGAGCTACATCAGATGGACGTTAAACCGCTTTCCTTAATGCAGACTTAGACGAAGATGTGTACGTGACATCCTGAAGGCTTTAAACCTTAAGGTCAAGAACATCTAGTTTGTAAGTTGACGAAATCCATAAACTGGTTAAAACAAGCATCACGCTAATGGTATCTCAAGTTTGATGAATTATTGAAGAAACATGGTTTTGCAAAGAATCAAGTGGATCAATACACCTACCTCAAGATGAGTGGGTGCAACTTTACTATACTTGACCTTTACGTCGATGATATTATATTGGAAAGTAATAGTTTAGACATGTTGCAAGAGTCGAAGCGGTTACTCTCGCACAACTTTGACATGATGGATCTCAGAGATGCTTCTTATGTCATTGGCAACGAAATTCACCGAGATAAACACAAAGGGATCTTAGGATTATCTCAAAGGGCCTACATAGATCATGTTCTTACACGCTACGAAATGCAACAGTACAAACCCTCAGTCACTACAGTAGTTAAGGGAGATGTTTTCGGTTCATTCCAATGTCCGACAATAGAGGTTTAAAAGGAGCAAATGGGCCAGATATTTTATGCGTCAGTAGTCGAAAGCTTGATATATGCTCAAGTCTTTACTCGTCTAGATATCGCTTATATTGCTAGAATGCTAGGCCGTTATCAAACTAATCATAGTCTAGATCATTGGAAAGTAGCTAAGAAAGTACTTCGATATCTGCAAGGGACGAACGACTATAAGTTGACTTATAGAAGAAGTGATCATTTAGAAGTGGTAGGCTATTTTGATTCTGACTTTGCCAAATGCAAATATGATAAGAAATCCACTTTAGGCTATATCTTTATGTTAGCATGCGGACCCATTTCATGGAAGAGTCATAAACAACAATTAACCACAACTTCCACAATGATGGCATAATATATTGTTGTTTATAACGCAACCTGTCAAAGAATGTTGCTTAAGAGTCTAATTGCTGGACTCAAAATCGTTTACTCCATTTCTAGATCATTGAAGCTTTATTGTGATAACTCAGCTGCCGTTAGTTTCTGGAACAGTAACAATTCGATAGAGCTGGTTTTTATCTCGATACAAAGTATTTTTCGTACGTGAACGAGTAGAGGAAAAAATCTTTGTATTGAGTATATAAGTACTAAAAATATGCTTGCGGTTCCGATGACTAAAGGTCTCCCACCTAAAGTTTTCAAAGACCATATTTCGAATATGGGATTTACTAAAGACCTTATTTAGATGCATATTGTACATTCTTATGTTTTAATTAATGAAATTTTCTCAGTTTTGATTTTGTATGTCTCTAACATATGTTATGCCGGTATAATGAGATATAGAAAAATATAAATACAAATCAACCGTTTAAAGGACTTACTTGAATATTTTGGGCATAACTGTTAGGTTTTTAAATTGAGGCTGTAGTATGGCTAATGTGGGTCCTGAGTTAAAGAAAAAATTACACTGTTGGTCCTTGTGGTTTCTGCAAAATTTCAATGTAGGGTACTAATAGTTTTTTGTTGCAAAATCAGGTATTAACTTTCTAATTTGTCACAATGTTGAGTACTAAGGTCAAACCTTGTTAACTTTTTTTGTTAAGTCTTACTAAAATGACTGAAATGCCCTTTAATAACTAGAGAGTCTATTTTTAAATAATTATATTTGACTAAAATAATTTGAAGTTTTATTTATATTTATATGTTTTATTTATATTTTTTATAAAACTATATGGATTTGAAGTTTATTATTTATAAACTTTGAGTTTATATATAATATTGTTTAGACTAGGTTAACGAGTTTATTTTACTAGCATATTATTGTATAGAGTTAATTACATAGTTAGTCCCTGTGATTTGCACAAAGTAACACACTTAGGTACTAATACTTTAAAATCACATTCTAGGGTATTAACTTTTTATTTTGTAACGTTTGGAGGTATTAACGTTATTTGTAGGTTTAAAATCACATTCTATTAGTACCTAAGTATGTTGTTTTGTGCAAACCACAGTGACTAACTATGTTAATACCCTAGAAGTTAATACCTTCAAACGTTACAAAATGAAAAGTTAATACCCTAGAAGGTGATTTTAAACTATTAGTACCTAAGTATGTTATTGTGACAACTCGAAATTTAGAACCTTTCGTTGTATGCTTAAACGTGTGAATAATTAAACTTATGTGATTAATGATAAGCTACAACCTTTGATATGATTATGTGTTAGGTCACATGTGTGCTTATGTGTATATATGCGAGTATGTATATGAACCGAAACGACACGAACCCGGCTCGAGACCATGTGGTCTCGAGTAAACCGTAACACTTGGGCCGGATGGGCCACGCACCCCATTGAACTCAACCGAAACCCATTAGGGTGCACAACTTGGGGGCGGGTATATAGCCTTAATAGCTACCCATGTTTACCACTTTGGACAACACTCATGCTCCTCTAGCACACACACTCTCCTACTTCCTCTCACCAAAACCCTAAGCTTCAACACCATACTTCTCCTTTCTTTTCGGATCAAACCAACCGGCCACAAGAAGGCTTTCTCGGATTTGGCTTGTTCACACCAAACAAAGCTTCATCTTTCACCACCTCACAACCGGTTAGTGAATCTATGATGTTTGTTGTTGTTTAATAAGGGTATGAATGATAGAACTTAACTAGTATGGTGTATGCTTGATAATGTTTGTGAACCGAATGTGTGTTGTGTTTTGAGTTGATAATGATGTATGATAATCGGTTGAGCATGTTTGATAGTACACATTGATGTTAAGTTAGTGTTCAAGAAATCGGTTCATAAATATCCTATGTTATGAGTTTACATTCGGTTGATAATGATTATATGTTTATGATGTTGATGTTACAAATGATATAATTTAACTAGTGTAGTGGTATGATTGATGATGTTTTGTGAATCGATTTGTGGGTAATATTGATAATCGGAACATGCTTGATTTCAGATATGTGGCATAATGAACTCGTGATGTTTTGTGTTTAAATGTAGTCTAAAACACTAGTTGTTGATGATTCACATAAATCGGATTGTGTATCCTTGTGTTAAGAACCGAAAGCTTGCCAACTAGGGTGATTTGTTGATAAGTTGTTCATGGTTCTTGTTAGACTTAGGTTCATATGAATGAAGATGAGTTACTTGAATATTTGAATGATGATGAACATGATGAATGTGTGAAGAACAACTTGAATATCATATGAACAGGTTGAATATTTGAATTCTGATTTGTTTGATCCATTTTAGGAAATTTCTAGACAAATAAACATGTTTAAGGAATTTGGTTGGTTAGTACAAACTGTTACATGAAATCAGAATAGTACACTGTTCCGAATCAGCTCCTGTCCACTCGTAACCATCAGTTACGACTCGAAACCAAGCACAACGAGTCGAAATCTCCCGGTTGCGACATCAGTTGCGAGTCGCAAACACCCGGTTGCGACTCGAAACCACACCGGATCAGCACACCAAACCTTGTGACTCGAAACCACCGTTGCGAGTCCAGTTGCGACTCGTAACCAAAACAGCATGGACCGAAACCATGGTTGCGACTCCGGTTGCGAGTCGCAAACGCCTAGTTGCGACTCGGGATCATATGCGGGTACGCACTGTTGGACTTGTTTAATTATGGGCTTAATTGATTGGGCCGGACTCTTGGGCCCAATGTACAGACCTTGTATGTTACTATTGAACGTGAACATTGTTGATCTGCTATGATTAAACGTGTAACCCGTACGTGCACTACTTGAATGCGAACCTGATTGTATGATACAACTATGATAGGACGTGAGTAGCCTCAACGTTGCTTGTTTGACTTTTCTGTGTTGTCTACCGAGCAAACCAAGGTGAGTTCACACCCTCTACAAAGCATGGGATTCCCAGGGGTTGGGAATGGGGTTAAGGAACATGGGTTCCTCGTCCTCCTTGGGTAGGACAGTATTGGTTCAGGAATGTAATTCCTCGTCCTCACGGACAGATAACTCGTACTAGACCAAAACTCTATCACGAAGTCCCTCATCTTTGTATCGACTTAATCGCCGAGGCCAATGGCGAGCGGGTCATTAGTTAGATAGCGCTATTTAGGTTTGACAAACCTCACACCGTGCCGCAGAGGACGGGCGTGAACTAATGGACTACTGGCACGTCAATGATGATAGACATTGACAGTTCAGGGCACATAAACATGACTACAGTCAGCAGTCGATATGGTAACGAGTCTAGTATATACATGGGGTAGCCCCCACGGCCGAAATGCCAGATAACTAACACGGGGTAGCCCCCACGGCTGGATTGCCAGAATAATTGGGAATAAACAAGTCACGTTTTTTAACTATGGGGTAACCCCCACGGCAGGATGCCAGCTAAAGGAAACTGTTTTCGAAACAACTTAAAACGAACACCCAACCGTGAACTCACTCAACTTGTTGTTGACTCGTTACTACATGCTTTGCAGGTCCTTAGATTCTTAGCTGGAGCTTGCATGGAGGAGGATCGTTGTGGGACATGGACGACTGTGTGCCATGTTAAACTTTGAAACAATTAAACTCATGTTATGATTTAAGACTTATGCTTCCGCTTGCAACTTAATTATGTTTTGTTTGAACACCAATTGTATTGGCTGGATTTTTATAACTACTTATATGCTTGTTCAATATGATTGGTGGCTGGATCCTGGTCAGTCACGCCTCCAAGCGGTAGTACTCCGCAGGTGGATTTTTGGGGGTGTGACAGATTGGTATCAGAGCCATTGGTTATAGAGAACTTGGTTTTAATAAAGGGAAAAACGTTTTTGTTAAAACCAGACTATAACCTGTACAGTGCTCAACGGTCCACAATGATGCTTCACTCCACATGCAAGGCTCGACATTCTAGGTGATATGATCTGTGTATATATTACCTACTTGTTAGATACATAGTACATTGTTCATGGTATGCTTGGTTAGTATAACTACTGTTGCTTGAACACGTGCGTGCTTACTCTATTTTATCGTCGTACTTTCGCAAACCCCTCTCACTCACGTTCTTCTTGATATGAAGATCATGTCTGGACGCGTTAACCTGACACAAGCCCAGTTGACGGCTCTGATTAACGAACGAGTTGCCGCAGCATTTGCAGCTGCACACGCAGGAGGTATATCCTGCAGTCCGAACTCACTCTAGGATCTTTAGGATCCCACTCTCGTGAACCAACCTTTGTGTTAAACTCTGTCTTTTCTTTCACCCACGATAGGTCAACACGTTCAGCCACCCGTGTGCACTTTCAAAACCTTTATGGACTGTCGACCTAGTACCTTTAATGGCACCGAGGGAGCGATAGGTCTCCTACACTGGATTCACAGGATCGAATCGGCATTCGAAGAAAGTGAAAGCCCTACCAGTAAGCGAGTAGAGTACGCTGCTGGTACCTTGCAAGGGAAAGCGTATTCTTGGTGGAACACACAAGTTCAGATGCTCGGGTTAGCAGATGCGAATGCCACCCCCTGGAGCGACTTCAAGGATTTGATCAAGGAAGAATTTTGTCATCCGGACGACATCCTCAAACTTGAAATAGAGTACTTTGGCTTGAAAATGGAAGGATCAGAGATCGAAGCGTACACGAAAAGGTCCAACGATTTGGCTGCCTTATGTCCTAACTTGTCACAACCCATTTCTAGACGAATCGAGCTATACCTCAGAGGCTTAGCCCCAGAAATCCGAGGGTCCGTTATTGCGGCCAACTTTTCCACAATCCAACAAATCGTTCGTTTGGCGCACCAGCTCACTGATCAGGCAGTGGAAGAGGGCAAGTTACCCAAGCGCAACCCCTCCAATGCAAATGCTCTTATTAACACCAAGCATATTTGGGGTAATCACCAGAGTGAAGGTCGTGGCCCTATACAACAGGACCCGCACGGGAAACTCGTACAGCAGGGGCTGAACTACCAAAATCAAGGGGGATACCTTGGGAATAAGCCGAAATGCCGCAAATGCCATCAACACCACACCGGGTCATGTATGGAATCGTGCTGCCATCGGTGCAAGAAGACGGGACATGTGGCTAGAGATTGCAAGAGCCCATACCCTGCACACCGAAACCAGCAGCAGCAGGGTAGCAAAAAGGGGTGTTTCCATTGTGGGGCTGAAGGCCATCTTAAGAGGAACTGTCCGCAGATGAGGCAGAAACGCGACAACAGCAACAATGGAGCCCGGGGGCGGGCGTTCGTGATCGGCCAAGGTGAAGCAAGGAATGACCCCAATGTTGTGGCGGGTAAGTTCCTTCTCGACGACTTTTATGTTTCAGTTTTATTTGATTCGGGTGCCGATACTAGCTACATGTCACTAGAAGTTAGTCGAATGCCTAAGCGTATTCCAACACCCTTGAACAACAAGCACACTGTAGAGCTAGCAAATGGTAAGAGTTAGAGGCCACACACGTAGTCAAGAGTTGTAAACTTGTTCTTGCTAACCAGACCTTCTCTATCGACCTTATTCCTATCGTCTTGGGTAGTTTTGACGTTGTCATTGGGATGGATTGGTTATCCCAACACCGAGCAGAGATTCTTTGCAACGAGAAGGTTGTTCGTATTCCAGGTTCCGGTAGTGAACCCCTCATGATTCGTGGCGACAAGAGGGGTGCCGTTGAGAACGTCATCTCCCTTCTTAAGGCCCAAAAGTGCTTGCGAGAGGGCCACACTGCCATTTTGGCCCAGTTGTACGCGATTATCCAGAGGTATTTCCTGAGGAATTACCTGGTCTTCCGCCTCATCGCCAAGTCGAGTCTCAGATCGAACTAGCTCCTGGAGCTGCGCCTATAGCTCGTGCACCTTATCGCTTAGCTCCATCAGAGTGTGCATCGACCATCGGGGACTCAACAAGGTAATGGTGAAGAATCGTTATCCTCTACCGCGTATTGACGACTTGTTCGACCAGCTGCAGGGATCGAGCTACTATTCGAAGATCGATCTGAGATCGGGTTATCACCAGCTGAGAGTCCGGGAAGAGGACGTCTCTAAAACAGCTTTCAGAACCCGATACGGGCACTATGAGTTTTTGGTCATGCCTTTTGGGATGACAAACGCACCTGCGGTTTTCATGGACTTGATGAACCGAGTGTGCAAGCCTTACCTGGACAAGTTCGTTATAGTCTTCATCGACGACATCCTGATCTATTCCAAGAGTCGGGAGGAACACGAGCAACATCTGCGACTTATTTTGGAACTCCTTCGAACAGAACAGCTTTATGCAAAGTTCTCGAAATGCGACTTCTGGCTTCGAGAAGTCCATTTCCTAGGCCGCGTGGTAAACGAGGATGGGATTCATGTTGATCCATCCAAGATAGACTCGATTAAGAACTGGCCTGCACCTCGTACACCAAAGGAAATTCGCCAATTCTTGGGTTTGGCAGGATACTACCGGAGATTCATAAAGGATTTTTCTAAGATTGCACAGCCTCTCACCTCACTAACGCAGAAGGGCGTTGTTTATCGCTGGGGAAACGCACAGGAGTTGGCATTTCAGCACCTAAAGGATAGACCTTGTAGCGCACCTATCCTTTCCTTGGCAGAAGGCACAGACGACTTTGTGGTCTACTGCGACGCATCCATTCAGGGTCTTGGTTGTGTATTGATGCAACGAGATAAGGTTATAGCCTACGCCTCACGCCAACTTAAGGTTCATGAAAAGAACTACACGACGCACGACTTGGAGCTGGGAGCTGTTGTTTTTGCACTTAAGTTATGGCGGCATTACCTGTACGGTACCAAGTGCGCCATCTACACTGACCACAGGAGCCTCGAGCATATCTTCAAACAGAAAGAACTAAATATGCGACAACGACGATGGGTTGAGCTACTGAATGACTACGAGTGCTCAATCAGGTATCACCCGGGCAAAGCCAATGTTGTGGCTGACGCCCTCAGTCGGAAGGACACAGCGCCTAAGCGCGTGCGAGCTTTACAACTCACGATCCACTCTAGTCTCCCTTCCCAAATACGAGCTGCCCAGATAGAAGCACTGAAACCAGAAAACGTCAGGGCCGAAGCCCTACGCGGATCAAGGCAACGATTAGAACAAAAGGAAGACAGCGCTTACTACGTAACGGGACGCATTTGGGTCCCACTCTATGGCAACCTACGAGAGCTTGTGATGGACGAAGCACACAAGTCTCGCTACTCGGTACATCCTGGATCGGACAAAATGTACCACGACATTAAAACTACGTACTGGTGGCCTAGCATGAAGGCCCACATAGCGACCTACGTCAGTAAATGTTTGACTTGTG
>JARYGA010014192.1:0-47989 GCA_030545235.1 Helianthus tuberosus | reverse complement strand
GGATGGATATAGTAATATTTAACGCAAAACTATGCGTTAAAACGGTCAAAAATTGGCTTTTCGAGTGATTTTTATAAAAGTGATTTAGATCAGTAAGTAAACTAATATTTTTAGTTTAAAAATAAGTATTTTAACTAATTTTAAGTTTACTTGGTGTTTGGTTGGTCATACGTGACTTCCGACGCCCGAAAACGTTACCGAATCGCTAAAATACGCATTTTTCAATGTACACTAGTGTGGGTGAAATTTTGGGTAAACCTTATATGATAAAATGTGTTATGTTATTTAAACATGAGAATGTGAAAATATGTTAAGTTTTTAACATTGTATTAGAAATCTAGCTTACGCATGTATGTTTGTACGTTTTGTGCGTTAGAAACGGTAAAAATTGCGTCAAACGCGAAACTTGTTTGTCGAGCATGAAATTTGATACATATAAGATATTCTATGTATATTTGCTCTAAAAATGACAAAATAGATAAGTTAACAAGATTTCGCATGTTTCGGTATTAATTTATGTGAACGTTTATGTATATATATTATGACGTGCAAACCTTAGATATATTGCGTATAAACGGGAGAGTTAACGGATTTACACAATAATGGTCACCAATAAAATCGTTCAAGTCTAAAAATCATAAAAATATATATATATATGGACTCATATATATATTAACGTGCCAACATAATAAAAATAATAACTTTTCGAGAAAATCTCAAAGTTATGTGACAATTCTAAGAAACATAGAACTTAGGATTTTTTTTGTGATGTTATATTGATTTAAAATCATTCCTATATATATATATATATATATATATATATGTTAGGACGTGTAGAAATCAATATCTGGGATTGCGCTATTTAAAATACGCACCCAAAGGTGAGTGTCACTAAACCCCTCTTTTTATTGCTTTGTATATATTTTGGGGGTAGAACACGCCAATAAAAGGGTTTAATAATGTTTTTGAAATAAAACATACCTTTTAATATAAAATATATATTTTCGTTGAAAATATATAAAATTTGATAAGTCATACGTTTCGAAGTAAAAACGTTTTTGATGAATGAATGTTGAAAGTTGGGACGGATGCCGGCCTGGGTCTCGAGTGATGGAGATTCAGGGGATTCGTACAATACGTGTATTAAATTGTCATATTAGTAGGATATATATATTGTACGTGAGGCAGATATCATATTGTTCTCAAAGAGGACCCTGCGCCCTTGATGTCGTTTAATCATTTAAGTATTGCACGCGATGAATTGTTGGTAGATCTATCGGGTTGACAACCCCGTCGTGACCGGTCGCCCCGTGTCAAGTCAAACGAAGACTTTAAATTTTGTTTATTGTCTAGCTTTGATTATCCCTACATGGTTAATATATAGTTCGTATCGTCTAGCTAACATACGAGTCTGAAAATTGACGCAATAATTTAATCTACAAAATCTGGGCAAGAGTGCTGTTGTCAGATTGATGAACCGACGGAAGGCCCATGGATTTTATTAAGGAAGTAAAATGGACTTTCTAAAATTATATGGATGTTTTCAAATAAACACCTAATCAGAAAGTTTTCCTTTGGAATAATATTATTTGTATGTGAATATGTGAACTCACCTTCCTTTGTGTTGACACTTGATTTTAATGTGTCCTACAGGTACTTGAGTTCGACTTCGGGAATTATGGCGTATCTTGTGGTTGTTGATGCATGTTTTGTTACTTAAAATGTTGGACTGACTTTTAATACTTTCTGGGACGAATGTAATAAGATCCGTGAGGATCAAAACAACTTAACTATGTCGTGGTTGTGTTGTGTCATGTTTAAAAACAAAATGTTTAAAACTTAGGTTTTAAATAAGATAATATGTCCAACAATTTAATGCATCGATCATCAAGATATAAATGGGCACCAGCTTCCGTCGCCACTACGTTTTATATTCCGCTGCGACGTATTTTGGGGTGTGACGGAAGTTGGTATCAGAGCCAAAGGTTGTTGGCGAACTAGATGTTTTCGGAGGAAAACACTAGACTTCAACCGAAGAATTTTGAGATTTAAAGTCCAGAATTCTCGAAGCCAAGAATTTTAAATAAACATGGAAAATTTTATCATGTATGAAAACCATTATGTGTTTATGTGTATACGTGATTTTCTGTTTATTTGGGCCTTATGTGTTACTATTCATATTGATCACACACTTACTTTGTACGGTTACGATATGTCACGTCTCGGCCTATAGAGCCATTAGTAGTCCTGCTCACTGATATTGTCGAGCCTACACATGAGATTCTTTCGCCCGTCGTTACAGAATCGTTTATTCCGTTACTCGAGTCACATGTTTTGCTACACCTCTTTTAGTTTACACTTGTCGTAGGAAGAGGACTCGACCCATTAGAGAGATCGCATCGACTTTGAGAGCTGAGACAGCGTCCGCTTTGAAGAAGCAGAAGGAGATTTGGGTCAATCGCTCTCACTGCGATCGTCAGTTCGCCACATTATGTGGAGACTTGAAGACAATGAAGGGCAAGATGAAAGACTTAGAGGGACAGATGGACTGGTGTGATGAGTTTAAGGACTTGGACAACAGTGCTAGGGATCAGATGCACTGGAGGATAGTTGAGCTAGGAGAGCTTGTTAGAAAGATGTTGGACTTCCTGGGTTTGAAGCGTTAGTTGTTGGTTGTTGTTGTTGTTTGTTTTGTATGTCTCATTTGATGAACCTATTCATGGCTTGTATGCCAAATTTTCAGATATTTAGGAGGAAATTTCATATAGACTTGTTGCGGATGTTGATGTAGACGCGCCGAATTTTGATTAGTCTTAGTACTAAAAACAAGCTTTGAAAATTTATGATATAAATCAAATGACTTCCTTTTTGTTTAAAAATTGTTCTCATTAATACGTGGATATTATACATGCACAATGTTTGGTCCACTAACATTTAATGATTGAATTATTTTTGGTTATCGTCTCATGTGATTATTATTGTTGTAAATAATAGAAACGACGAAAATGCCGCCAAAAGCGAGACAGGGTTCTGGACTACCTATTACCCCGGAGGAGTTGGCACAACTCATAGCCCAACACGTTAATACTGCCATGGAACAGTGCAATGCTAACCAGAATAATGGCCAGGAACGTGGATGTGGTGCTCACGGGCATGGTCTTGGTGGGACCCAGATCGGAAACCCTTCAGGTAATATAATGATCGGAAATTTTTAGTAGTTCCTGTATTATGATATAATCGGAGCGTAATCCTGATTTTTCATAACCTTGTGAACAGTACATAGATGTACACATAAAACAATCCAGGGTTGTAACCCAAGATCATTTACTGGTACCCTATGCAATGATATGGCAATGGTATACGTGATGTCGGGCCGTCACAGTGGACCGACCATTTAAATAATTCCGCATTCCGAGCCTAGATCTGGGGATTCATGAAAGCGAAAGTCTGAGGGTTCGAGGAAGGAAACCGATGAGAAGTGTGATGAGAAACGCAGTTCAAGGAAGGCGTATGTGGCCAGTTCTAGTCGTTCTAGAAAGGATAATGCCAGGGATGACAGGAGTAGTTTCGAGAAGAAGACTCATGAGGATGAGCAGAGAAAGCGCGCCAGATGTGGTCAAACTGGACATGTGACTCGCGAGTGCTATTCTAAGAGTACATCGGAGGGAGATACACTCAAGGGATGTTACGAGCGTGGTGAGCAAGGACATTTCAGGAGCGATTGTCCGGAAATGAAGGGATAGAATACCGAGGGCAAAGTTTTCAAAAAGAGTGCTGGGAAGGCACGTGACGGTCCTACTACTGTTACCGGTATGTTTTGAATCAAAAACCAATCTATGTTCGTACCTTTAATACCAAAGCTAACTTGAGTTTTGTTCGAGAAACTTTGAACCATTTTTGTGTTCACTAACAAGTAAGCTATGTAACACCCCGTGTTTTCACGAGTGAAAGTCAAAGTCAAGGTCAAAGTCAACGACCGATTTCGCGCGACTCGACTCATAGAAATGTTTTTATTTTATTTATATTATGTGGAGTAAGTGTCGTTCATTACAATAATCGCATCATATTAATCGTATTTCAATCGACCTACGACTGTGAATGATAGGAAGTAACAATGCGATAAAGTTAAACAACTAATGATCAAGCAATGCTAATCGAATCGACATCGAATCGTAACTCGAGCTGTGTATTTTACTTGTTGTTTATACGTGTGTGTGTGCCTTACGTGTTACCTGTGCATGTTTATTTTATGTTATGTTGTGATAATCAAGCGAACTCAATCGAACTCGAAGTCTAACTCGAATGTAAACGAACCCGAACCCGAATTTCGAGTCGAACCATATAAGAAGTAGTTGGGACTGAAAGTAATTTGACTAGGAAACCCTATCGAATCGCTCGAAAACCGAAGCCGAAGCGTCGTCGCACCGAACGCACCAAATCAGGCGACATCCGAACGGATGGTCAATCCGCACGGATTGCCAATCCGGACGGATGACCAATCCGGACGGATAGCCTATCCGGGTTACGTGCCATCCGCACGGCTCACCCTTTCCCCTTTTAGCATCCTATAAATACACGGGTCACTCTCCAACCTTTCCACTTTTGGCAAGTGACGTCCGAAGCGCACACATTCTTCACCTTTTCTCAGATTTCTCTCAATCCAGGTAAGATCTTGCACTAATTCTTGTACATTCTTGATCACTACACAATTCTACACCTTTCCATCTTTCAAATCCCAACTTTCCACCGTGAAACCACCAAGATTTGAGGTATTCTCGGGTGAAGTCATCATGAAGTTCTCATGAACTTCAAGCTTGACCTCATTCCACCAAGAATAACTCAGATCTGAACGGTTTCCACAAGATTTCACAACAACTTCACCTAGATCTAAACTTTTCTAAGGATAAAAGAGTTGAAAGAAATAAACTCAAGTTCTCTCCTTCTTTTGCCCTTAGAATCGGTACGAATCTGATCGGTTCTAGTCTTCTACTCGATAATAGTGATGCACTAGTCCTAGATCTGGATTCTACCCACCAGACACCTGATTTCGGGGTCAACCGGAATGACCGTTCTGAGTCGCCGACAGGCTAAGTTAGGGTGGTTCCTGACCGGTCTAGTCATGCGGGTGAGAATACAATTCCAAGTGGTTTCCACGTAATCAGAACGTCTCGATAAAACGATAACAACAACCAAGAGTAGACGGATGGAACAACCAGAACGAGAGGCTGTCCGCACGAACAAGCTGTCCGCACGGACGAGCTGTCCACACGGACAGGCTATCCGGACGGGTTGTCACCCGGACGAGCTACCCTTGGGACCCACTTTCCAAACGAGGTTTGAGTATCGACGAATGAGCAATCCGGACGGACGACTTCTGAATGGATTACTCTTCGGATCATGAGATACTAAGGCCTTAAAATAAATTCCAACATGTTCATCTGCACGGACAGATTGCCCGTACGGACAGACTATCCGGACGGATTGTCACTGTCCGCACGAGTAAGCTATCCGGACGGATTGTCACTATCCGTACGAGTTACCATCCGGGCGGATTACCTAATCCACTTAGTGACTCAGCCTTAAAGACGTTGTCCGCACGGACTGCCATCCGGACAGATTGTTGTCCACGCGACCGGCTTGAAAGGTAGAGATACTTAGATGTTTTCTAAATGCTACAACGAAAACTCCAAAGCACAAGCCATCATACACAAACACATCCTTAACTTAGGAAGAAACAATCCACTCGAACGTTTATCCGCACGAACAACTTGTCCGTACGGATAAGCAATCCGCACGAGCGACTAATCCGCACGGACAGCTCACTCGCACGGATAGTTTATCCGGATGGGTCACCATCCGCACGGATCACCATCCGCACGGATAGTTCGCCCGCACGGATAGTTGATCCGCACGATCAGTTATCCTACCCGCTCTCACCTTGTACTGTTTTGCGTGCCACTTATCGTTACGTTATCGAATCTATTCAGGCTAACCGTACTCACTGAAAAACGCTCCCTTCAATCCATAATCGCTGTGAGTATACTCAAACCCTTTTTGCTTTAGCACTTTTGGGTGTTACATACGTTACGAATATTCGAACTACAACTATCACACTACTCAAGCTATTTTAACGCTAAACCCTTTACGCATGTTATACGTGGCTTATGAATGCTTGTTTGTTATGTTTACACATGGAATGCTGTCTACCTGCCTTAGCAACGATAGTACTATAGTTTGGACTCAGCACCCATTCACACGGGGGTTGTTAAGGATCTTTTACTTGCATGGATTACGGTGGTAATCATGTATTGCGAACTGTCTCGGGCAGTCAACCCGCAATCATTGGTATCGATGGATCTATGTCGATAACTAACGTGCTTCATTTCACTATGTGTACGTGCTGGTTATGTGTAAATGAATTCGAACTCTATATGCTATTATCAAACTTGTATGCTCACCTTTACATTTTATGTATTGACTTTATTTTAACGTATGTGACAGGTGCTTAGGTTGCTTTTATGCTCTTTGTGCTGTGATGAACTTGAAGCTAGGAACTGGAGTCCTAGAAACCAACGAATAAATTGTTATGTTTAAATCTGAGTTGTCGGAACAGTATATTTATTTTGATGTTATCTGTAATAACTTGTTTGACTATTTAAGATACGGTATGGGACGTATCATTTAAATTGAATGGTAATGATAGTTGTTATGGAAACTTCTGGACAATCTGTTTCGCTCAGTGCCACGCCCCGATGATTCCGCCATCGGTTGGGGTGTGACAGATTGGTATCAGAGCCATAACTATAGGGAATTAGGCAAGACTCGACCTAGTCCGGGTCGAAGTCTTAGAGACCTAGTCTATAGTTAAGAACCAACAGACCAACTCACACGTATGCGTAAACTCGCCACTATCACTCGCTCTTTTCTATCACTGCACTCGAATTTTCAAGTTATGAACAGGTAATAAGGCCGAGAATAGGTGTGAAAACCGCAAACTCTCGACTAAAGTTGCCTAACCAGCTTGCGATTTAGCTACAAACGAGGAGAATCATACCAAATTAGGAGTGAAATCCATATTTTGATGAATAATCTCCTCAAATTTTATCAAAAACAAGGACATAAGTTGCAAGATAGGGGTGAAACCCTAACCTTGACGACTCGTCCTGCTTTTATACAAAAACTCCCACCAAAGTTTCGATGGACTCCAACGATCTAAAGACACAATATAACCAATGGGAATTGCGCCAACGCCCAAGAATCGAGGCAAAGGCATAGTCCTGGAGGTAATTGTGCACACAGGATCCTCGCGAATAGTCGAGCCACTTTGGTTAGTCGAAGTCTATTAGCCGCAGACAATCTACCTTTGATTTATCAGCCTTTATGAAGATTTTATGTATTTTCTGCTTATTTGTTGACGTTTTGAGGTACTACTGGTTTTGACCCAACACCTATTGCTTCTGCTAAAACACAAAACCCACACAACACATCGCTAACAAATCGACAATAGAGGCATCCAGAATGCTTTGTATGCTCGTATATATCTCTAGTGACTAAGGTATATGTGTTTCTTGCTATTGTGCTTACGTGTTTAAGAGTGTTGTGGTTATGTGCTCTATGTGTTTACGTGATTCATGTAATTTTGTGAAATTATGACTATCTGCGTTTACATGGTACGTGTTACTGAGCTTTAGTAGTAGTAGACGTGTGAGGTGAGATTCGAATACATGTGTTGAGTTCCGTGGAGATGTCAATTGCAGACAATGTCGTCTGGATCTCGTCATACACTCACTCGTCAGGAAAAGAGGGACAGACGTCTTGCATCTATTATCGCGAAAAGTGTAGCAAAGGCTGTGAGCGATGCCTATAAGAATGCCAGTAAATCATCCGAGGAGTCGAGGACTGAAGGTCCTAAAGCTGTCGCAAGACCTTTCAGTTTCAAACAATTCAAGTCATGTGGGCCAAAAGAATTCACAGGCGAAGGAGGTCCTACTGCACTATTTCACTGGTTTGACTCTATCGAGGTTACTCTGCGACAAAGTGGTTGCCCTGATGACCTTCGAACTCTGAACGCTACCGGCGTTTTCCAGTCCCGTGCTCTAGACTGGTGGACGGCCGAGAGGAACAAGCGAGGGAATGATGCAGCCTACGGTCTGTCGTGGGACGAGCTCAAGGAAGTCATGGTAGAGGAATTCTGCCCTCCTCACGAACGTCAAAAGCTCGAAGATGAATTCTGGCACATACATCAGAAGGATGGAAACAACGCCGGTCTCACTGCTCGCTTCAAGCAGCTCAGCATTATCTGTCCCGACCAGGTCAAGACTCCTGAGATGACCATCAAGAAGTACATCCGAGCTTTGCCCGACTGCGTTGCTAATTTCGTGCAAGCGGCTAAGACTACCACGATCGAGGAAACCTATCTGCTAGCCGCTGAAATCAATGACAAAAGGGTTAAGGCTGGGGTGTGGGATAAGACCTCCAAGCATCTGCATCAAGCCACCACTGCTGCACCAACTACTGAAACCACCTCGTCAAACAACAAGAGAAAGAACAAGAGAAAGAACAGCTCCACCAACAAGAACTGTGCGATTACTGCTGCACCGATCCCAGCTGTACCTGCCCAACAGCGTCAAGTAGCGGCGCCTGTGGCCAATGCACCGCCTGCAAAGCGTGCATATACTGGACCACACCCGCTCTGCCCTACTTGCACCTATCACCACCCTACTGCTATTCAATGCCGCTTTTGTGCTCATTGCAATGTCTACGGCCACTTTACTGCCAACTGTCGTATTCGCCAAGCTCCTGCCAATCAAGCTCTACTCGCTGCCCCACAGGGTCAACAAGCTCCTCCGGCACCCGCAGTCAAAGCCAGAGCATGCTTCACGTGTGGCGACCCGAATCATTTCGCCAACATGTGCTCAAACAGGGTAGTGAAACAAGAACCGCAACAGCAGCAACCACAGCAGCAGCAGCAACAACAGGCCGCACGCGCCAGAACTTTCAATCTCAATGTGCGTCAAGCCCAGGCCGACAACAACGTGGTCAATGGTACGTTCCTTGTGAATGGTATTTATGCTTCATGTTTGTTTGATACTGGAGCCGATAATTGCTTTGTGTCGCTCGAATTTGAGAAACTCCTTAGTCATAAACGTTCCCGACTCTCCTCTGCATTCGATGTTGAAGTCGCTACCGGAAGAACCGTCGCTGTAAACTCTGTTATTCATGATTGCACTCTCGAGCTCAACAATCACATCTTCTCAATCAACCTCATTCCGATGCAACTCGGAAGTTTCGACGTCATAGTAGGCATGGACTTCCTTCGAGAAAACCATGCCGAAGTTGTGTGCTTCGATAAAATGATTCGTTTTTCGCTCGCAAATGGTGACTCGTTATGTGTTTACGGTGATACTACTTCAAAGGGTCTCAAGCTTATGTCATGTCTCCAAGCTAGCAAGTATCTCCGCAAGGAATACAGAGCTTTCTTGGCTAACATTGTAGCAGCGGAGAAGGAAAAGAAAGAGAAGAAGGAAGTGAAAGACGTTCCTGTGGTTCAAGAATTTCCTCGAGTTTTTCCAGAGGACCTTCCCGGACTACCTCCAAGACGTGATATTGACTTTCGTATTGATCTTATTCCTGGAGCTAATCCTATTGCCAAAGCTCCTTATCGACTCGCACCATCCGAAATGCGAGAACTCTCAACCCAACTCCAGGAATTACTTGAAAAAGGCTTTATTCGCCCGAGCACCTCTCCTTGGGGCGCACCAGTCCTTTTCGTCAAAAAGAAGGACGGGTCATTCCGGATGTGCATCGGCTACCGGGAATTGAATAAGTTGACTATCAAAAACCGCTATCCTCTGCCTCGCATCGACGATTTGTTTGACCAACTACAAGGCGCTACGTGTTTCTCGAAGATCGATCTACGTTCAGGATATCATCAGCTGCGTATACAGGAGGAGGATATACCCAAAACCGCGTTTCGTACTCGTTACGGCCATTATGAATTCGTTGTCATGCCTTTTGGCCTAACCAACGCACCAGCGGTTTTCATGGATCTGATGAATCGAGTGTGTAAACCATGTCTCGACCGTTTCGTCATCGTGTTCATCGACGATGTCTTGATCTATTCCAAGACGAGAGCCGAACACGCGCAACATCTACGTTTGGTTCTCGAGTTACTCCAGGGGAACCAACTCTACGCCAAATTCTTCAAGTGCGAATTTTGGTTGGGGGAGGTTCAGTTTCTGGGTCACATTGTGAATAGTCAGGGTATTCACGTTGATCCTGCGAAGATTGAAGCTGTTAAGAGCTGGGTTACGCCTAAGAACCCGTCTGAAGTCCGCTCCTTTCTCGGGCTAGCGGGCTATTATCGACGATTTATCGAAGGATTCTCGAAGATTGTTGTACCACTTACCACTCTCACGCATAAGGACCAGCCTTTTGTCTGGGGGACCAAACAAGAGTCTGCCTTTCGAACCCTCAAACACATGCTTTGCAATGCTCCTGTTCTCACACTACCCGACGGAAACGATAATTTCATTGTCTACTGTGATGCTTCCAACCTTGGTCTCGGTTGTGTCCTAATGCAACGAGACAAGGTCATAGCTTACGCATCTCGTCAGCTCAAAGTCCACGAGAAGAACTATACAACCCACGATCTCGAGCTAGGCGCAGTTTTTTTTGCATTAAAGATTTGGCGACACTACCTGTATGGTACAAGGTGTACGATCTTCACCGATCATAAGAGCCTACAACACATCTTTAATCAGAGGGAACTCAATATGCGTCAACGCCGATGGGTAGAACTTCTCAACGATTACGACTGTGAGATTCGTTATCACCCAGGCAAGGCAAATGTTGTTGCCGACGCACTTAGCAGGCGGAGCTATCTGCTTAGCACTCGTAATGTTCAAGCCAAGCACAACCTCGAAGCTCTCATCCGCGACGCCCAGCATGCATGTTTCAACGAACGCACCTTGAAGAAAGAAAGAATCTACCACGATGGAGCCCAGCTTGTGTGCAAATCAAATGGGATATTCCACTTCTTAGACCGAATTTGGATTCCCAAGCGAACCGATTTGCGACAGATTATCATGGACGAAGCCCACGAATCCCGATACTCTATCCATCCCGGTGCTGACAAAATGTACCATGATCTTCGCTATAGGTACTGGTGGCCGGGTATGAAACGGGATATCGCTCTCTATGTCGGAAAATGCCTAACCTGTGCTAGAATCAAGGCTGAACATCAAAGACCCTCTGGCTTGCTCGAACAACCTCCAATCCCCATGTGGAAGTGGGAGAGTATAGCTATGGACTTCGTAACCAAGCTTCCAATCACGTCATCAGGTCACGACAGCATTTGGGTTGTTATTGACCGTTTGGCTAAATCAGCTCACTTTCTGCCAATACGAGAAGACTACAAGGTAGAACGATTAGCCCGAATCTACACCGACGAGATCATTTGTCGACATGGGACACCTCGTGACATCATCTCTGATCGTGATGCTCGGTTTACTTCACGATTGTGGGAAACATTCCAAACGGCACTCGGTACAACGCTTAATCTAAGTACTGCGTTCCACCCACAAACCGACGATCAGACTGAAAGAACGATTCGTACTCTTGAAGACATGCTCCGTTCGTGTGTTCTAGACTTCGGTGGTAATTGGGATAGACACCTTCCGTTAGTCGAATTCTCGTATAACAACAGCTACCAGGCTAGCATCCAGATGGCACCTTTCGAGGCCTTGTACGGAAGAAGATGTCGATCGCCTATTGTGTGGCACGAGATCGGTCACTCGCAACTAACCGGTCCGGAGCTGCTACAAGAAATGACAGACAAAATTTTCCAGATTCGAGACAACCTAGCGAAAGCTCGGGATCGACAAAAAGTTTACGCCGATAAAAAGCGCAAGCCCCGTGAATATGGCGTTGGTGACTACATACTCCTAAAGGTATCACCTTGGAAAGGTGTAGTCCGATTCGGCAAGAAGGGGAAACTCGCGCCTCGATATGTTGGACCTTTTAAGATTCTGGAAAGGAACGGAAAAGTCGCCTACAGACTCGAATTACCGGAGGAACTTAGAAATGTCCATCCGACTTTCCACGTGTCGAACCTCCGAAAGTGCATCGCCGACCACGACTTACATGTTTCTCTAGATGATCTACAAGTGAACGAAACGTTACACTTCGTGGAAAAGCCTGTCGAAATCATGGATCGCCAAACCAAAGAACTCAGGCGCCCACGCATTCCTATTGTGAAAGTCCGATGGGAAGGCAAGCGAGGCGCGGAGTTTACTTGGGAACTCGAAAGCGACATGAAGGCCAAGTACCCGCAGTTGTTTAATTAGAGAGATAATCTTAGAGAGAGAAAGTCTAGAGAGAGAAAGTCTCTCACGTGGTTCTCGGTGCTTGTATACGTCGTCATAATCAATAGAATCACGGTTATTGTATAAGTTTAATTTGGCGATTTTCAGTTAGAAACGTGAAAAGATAAAAGAAGTAAAGAGAATTTGACAAATCTGAGTGTGTTTGATCATCGCAATCGAGCACCTGCTCAGATACCACATGTGTGACAACTCGAAATTTAGAACCTTTCGTTGTATGCTTGAACGTGTGAATAGTTAAACTTATGTGGTTAATGACAAATGAACCTTTACGTGATTATGTGTTATTCGTGTGTATGCTTATATGTATGTATGCGATGTATGTATATAGGAACCGAGATAACACGAACCCGACTCGAGACCATGTGGTCTCGAGTAAACATCACGCCACACTTGGGCCGGATGGGCCACGTACCTCACTTAACCCAACCGAGAGTCCATTAGGGTGCATACTTGGTGCGGATATATATACACTTGATAGATGGCCATGTTACCATTTGAACAACATTCATACTCTCCAACACACACTCTCCACTCTCTCACAAAAACCCTAAACACTAAACATCACCTCTCTTCTCCTTCATCTCGGATCCAACCAACCGACCACAAGAAGGATTCTCGGGTTTTGCTTGTTCACACCTAACACAAAGCTTCATCTTTCACCACCTCACAACCGGTTAGTGTTTATGATGTGTTAAATGATAGCATGAATGATAGAACTTAACTAGTGTGTGGTGTATGCTTGATAATGCTTGTGAACCGAATGTGCATTGTGTTTTGTGTTGATAATGATGTATGATAATCGGTTGAACATGTTTGATAGTACACATTGATGTTAAGTTAGTATTCAAGAAATCGATGCATAAATGTTCCATATTATGTGTTTATGTTCGGTTAATGATGATTTATTGGTTATGTTGGATGAATAATGTATGCTTGAATATGAGTAAATGTTATCGGTTCCATATAGGCTCAAATCCGAGTGGCTTGATGATGTTAAAAGGTTTATTACTTATGAAATCGGATGAATATATGTGGGTTAGACTTAGGTTCATATGAATAATGATGAACATGATGAATGTGTTTTGAATAATTGATGAACATGAAGAACTTGTTGAATGTGATAAGAACATGGTTGAATATTCGAAATCTGATTTGTTTGATCCATTTTTAGAAAATTTCTAGACAAGGAACATGTTTAAGAATTGTGGTTGGTTAGTACAAACTGCATGAAATCAGAATGTCAATGGATAGTACACTGTTCCGAATCAGTCCCTGTCCACTCGTAACCATCGGTTGCGATTCGAAACCATTGCATGATGAGTCGAAACCGCCCAGTTGCGACACCGGTTGCGAGTCGCAAACGCCTGGTTGCGACTCGGAACCACACATGATCAGCACATAAACCTTGTGACTCGAAACCACTGTTGCGAGTCCGGTTGCGACTCGTAACCAAAACAGCATGGACCGAAACCATGGTTGCGACTCCGGTTGCGAGTCGCAAACGCCTAGTTGCGACTCGGGATCTTATACGGATACACACTGTTGGACTTGTTTAATTATGGGCTTATTTGATTGGGCCGGACTCTTGGGCCCAATACACAGACTTTGTATGTTACTAATTGAACGTGAATCTGCCATGATTAAACGTGTAACCCATACGTGCACTACTTGAATACGAACCTGATTGTATGATACAACTATGATAGGACGTGAGTAGCCTCAACATTGCTTGTTTGACTTTTCTGTGTTTTCTACCGAGCAAACCAAGGTGAGTTCACACCCTCTACAAAGCATGGGATTCCCAGGGGTCGGGAATTGGGGTTAAGGAACTGGGTTCCTCGTCCTCCTTGGGTAGGACAGCAAAGGTTCAGGAATGTAATTCCTCGTCCTCATGGACAGATAACTCGTACTAGACCAAAACTCTATCACGAAGTCCCTCATTTTTATATCGACTTAATCGCCGGGCCAATGGCGAGCGGGTCATTAGTTAGATAGCGCTATTTAGGTCTGACAAACCTCACACCGTGCCGCAGAGGACGGGCGTGAACTAATGGATCTGGGGCACGTCAATGATGATAGACATTGACAGTTTCAGGGCACTTAAACATGACTACAGTCAGCAGTCGATATGGTAACGAGTCTAGTGTATACATGGGGTAGCCCCCACGGCCGAAATGCCAGATAACTAACACGGGGTAGCCCCCACGGCAGGATTGCCAGAGTAACCGGGAATAAACAAGTCACGTTTTTTTTAACCATGGGGTAACCCCCACGGCAGGATGCCAGCTAAAGGAAACTGTTTTCGAAACAACTTAAAACGAACACCCGACCGTGAACTCACTCAACTAGTTGTTGACTCGTTACTACATGCTTTGCAGGTCCTTAGGTTCTTAAGCTGGAGCTTGCATGGAGGAGGATCGTTGTGGGACATGGACAACTGTGTGCCATGTTAAACTATGAAACAATTAAACTTATGTTTTGATTTAAGACTTATGCTTCCGCTTGCAACTTAACTATGTGTTTGTTTGGACACCAATTGTATTGGTTAAACTTTTATATCTTTTAACTCGCATGTTCAATATGATTGGTGGCTGGATCCTGGTCAGTCACGCCTCCAAGCGGTGGTACTCCGCAGGTGGATTTTGGGGGTGTGACAGATTGGTATCAGAGCCATTGGTTATAGAGAACTTGGTTTTAATAAAGGGGAAAACGTTTTTGTTAAAACCAGACTATAACCTGTACAGTGCTCAACGGTCCACAACGATGCTTCACTCCACATGCAAGGCTCGACATTCTAGGTAATATAATCTGTGTATATATTGCCTACTTGTTAGTGACATGGTACATTGCTTATGGTATGCTTGGTTAGTATAACTACTGTTGCTTGAACACGTGCGTGCTTACTCTATCCTATCATTGTACTTTCGCGAAACCCCTCTCACTCACGTTCTTCTTGGTATGAAGATCATGTCTGGACGCGTTAACATGACACAAGCCCAGTTGACGGCTCTGATCAACGAACGAGTTGCCGCAGCACTCGCAGCTGCACACGCAGGAGGTATATCCTGCAGTCCGAACTTATTCTAGGATCTTTAGGATCCTACTCTCGTGAACCAACCTTTGTGTTAAACT
Source organism: Helianthus tuberosus (assembly GCA_030545235.1). Classification (NCBI taxonomy): domain Eukaryota; kingdom Viridiplantae; phylum Streptophyta; class Magnoliopsida; order Asterales; family Asteraceae; genus Helianthus; species Helianthus tuberosus. Next base: position 32,471 of record JARYGA010014192.1, on the reverse strand, counting down.
CTGTCTTTTCTTTCACCTACGATAGGTCAGCATGTTCAACCACCCGTGTGCACTTTTAAGACTTTCATGGACTGCCGACCAACTACTTTTAGCGGCACTGAAGGAGCGGTAGGTCTCCTACACTGGTTTGAGAAGCTAGAGTCTGTCTTCGAAATGTGTGAATGCCCTGAGGCGCGCAGGGTGAAGTACGCTACTGGTACTCTCGAGGGTTTAGCCCTCACATGGTGGAACGCTCAAGTTCAGATGCTAGGGTTGGTTGCTGCCAACGCCACCCCATGGGAAACTTTCAAGGAAATGATCAAGGAGGAATACTGCAGTCGTGATGAGATTCACAAACTCGAGGTGGAGTTCTTCAACCTCAAGATGACGGGGTCCGAAATTGAAGCTTATGTGAAAAGGTCGAACGAACTGGCAATTTTGTGCCCTACCATGGTGGATCCTCCCATCAAACGCATTGAACTGTTTCTTCAGGGCTTAGTGCCGGAAATCCAAAGTCATGTGACTTCGGCGAACCTCGCCACCTACCAGCAAACCGTTCAGTTGGCTCACCGTCTAACGGATCAGGCGGTGGAGCAGAACAAGTTACCGAAACGCATTGGCGCTGCAACTACTACTGGTACCTCGAGTGACAACAAACGGAAGTGGGATGGAACTTCAAGTAAGGGTTCGACTTCTGTTCAATCCCAGTCTCAGCAGAGAAAGACTGAGGACTACAAGAGCCCTAATCAGCAATCGTCTGGTGGTGGATACAAAGGAAATCATCCCAAATGCAATCGCTGCAGCCTGCACCACAGCGGACCATGCACCAGGGGCAACTGTCATAGGTGCAACAAGCCTGGTCATGCTGCAAAGGATTGCAGGAGCTTATACCCCGCCAATCAGAATCGTCAGCAAGCTCAGCAGAACCAGCGCCAGCAGCAACAGCAACAGGGTGATAACAAAGGGTGCTTTCAGTGTGGAGCTGAGGGCCACTTCAAGAGAGATTGTCCCCAACTGAACAGGAACCAGAACAACAACAACAATAACAACAATCAGGGGAATGGTAACAATGGGAACAACAACAACAATGGCGCCAAGGGGCGAATGTTTGTGATTGGACAAGGCGAAGCAAGGAATGACCCCAATGTTGTGGCGGGTAAGTTCCTTCTCGACGACTTTTATGTTTCAGTTTTATTTGATTCGGGTGCCGATACTAGCTACGTGTCACTAGAAGTTAGTCGAATGCTTAAGCGTATTCCAACACCCTTGAACCTCAAGCACACCGTAGAGCTAGCAAATGGTAAGAGTTTAGAAGCCACACACGTAGTCAAGGGTTGTGAACTTATTCTCGCTGACCAGGCCTTCTCCATAGACCTCATTCCTATTGTCTTGGGTAGTTTCGACGTTGTCATTGGGATGGATTGGTTATCCCAACACCGCGCAGAGATTCTTTGCAACGAGAAAGTTGTCCGTATTCCAGGTCCCGATGGTGAACCTCTCATGATTCATGGCGACAAGAGGAGTGCTGTTGAGAACGTCATTTCTCTCCTTAAGGCCCAAAAGTACTTGCGAAAGGGCCACACTGCTATTTTGGCTCTTATTACTGACACCACGGAGAAAGAGAAGAAGATAGAAGATTTTCCAGTTGTACGCGGTTACCCAGAGGTATTTCCTGAGGAATTACCTGGTCTTCCGCCTCATCGCCAAGTCGAGTTTCAGATCGAACTAGCTCCTGGAGCTGCGCCCATAGCTCGTGCACCTTATCGATTGGCTCCATCAGAGTTGAAAGAACTCTCCACGCAACTACAAGAACTCTTGGATAAGGGTTTTATTCGTCCTAGCTCATCGCCCTGGGGAGCTCCAGTGCTATTTGTGAAGAAGAAAGACGGTACCTTCAGGATGTGCATCGACTACCGAGAACTCAACAAGGTGACGGTGAAGAATCGTTATCCCCTACCGCGTATCGACGACTTGTTCGACCAGCTGCAAGGGTCGAGCTACTATTCGAAGATTGATTTGAGATCAGGTTATCACCAACTGAGAGTCCGGGAAGAGGACGTCTCCAAGACAGCTTTCAGAACTCGATACGGGCACTATGAGTTTTTGGTCATGCCTTTTGGGATGACAAACGCACCTGCGGTTTTCATGGACTTGATGAACCGAGTGTGCAAGCCTTACTTGGACAAGTTTGTTATAGTCTTCATCGACGACATCCTGATCTACTCCAAAAGTCGAGAAGAACACGAGCAGCATCTGCGACTTATTCTAGAACTCCTTCGAACAGAACAGCTTTATGCAAAGTTCTTGAAATGCGACTTCTGGCTTCGGGAAGTCCATTTCCTAGGCCACGTGGTGAACAAGGATGGGATTCACGTTGATCCATCCAAGATAGACTCGATTAAGAATTGGCCTGCACCTCGTACACCAAAGGAAATTCGCCAATTCTTGGGATTGGCGGGATACTACCGGAGGTTCATAAAGGATTTCTCTAAGATTGCGCAGCCTCTCACTTCACTAACGCAGAAGGGCGTTGTTTATCGCTGGGGAAACGCACAGGAGTTGGCATTTCAGCACTTAAAGGATAGACTTTGCAGCGCACCTATCCTTTCCTTGCCGGAAGGCACAGACGACTTTGTGGTTTACTGCGACGCATCAATTCAGGGTCTTGGTTGCGTGTTGATGCAACGAGACAAGGTTATAGCTTACGCCTCACGCCAACTTAAGGTTCATGAAAAGAACTACACTACGCACGATTTAGAGCTGGGAGCTGTCGTTTTTGCACTTAAGTTATGGCGGCATTACCTGTATGGTACCAAGTGCGCCATCTACACCGACCACAGGAGCCTCGAGCATATCTTCAAGCAGAAGGAACTGAATATGCGGCAACGACGATGGGTCGAACTTCTGAATGACTACGAGTGCGCAATCAGATATCACCCGGGCAAAGCCAATGTTGTGGCTGACGCCCTCAGTCGAAAGGACACTGCGCCTAAGCGCGTACGAGCTTTACAACTCACGATCCATTCTAGTCTTCCCTCCCAGATACGAGCAGCTCAGATAGAAGCACTGAAACCGGAGAACGTCAGGGCCGAAGCCCTACGCGGATCGAGGCAACGCTTAGAGCAGAAGGAAGACGGTGCTTACTACGTAACGGGACGCGTTTGGGTCCCACTTTATGGCAACCTACGAGAGCTTGTGATGGACGAAGCACACAAGTCTCGCTACTCGGTACATCCTGGATCGGATAAAATGTACCACGACATCAAGACTACGTACTGGTGGCCTAGCATGAAGGCCCACATAGCAACCTACGTCAGCAAGTGTTTGACTTGCGCTAGAGTCAAGTCGGAATACCAGAAACCATCAGGCCTGCTCCAACAGCCAGAGATACCTCAATGGAAATGGGAGCAAATTTCCATGGATTTTGTTACTGGCCTACCTAGATCCCAGCGCGGGAACGATACTATTTGGGTGATCGTGGACCGACTCACAAAATCTGCACACTTCCTGGCCATCAAGGAAACGGATAAGTTCTCCACTCTTGCAGAAATCTACATCAAAGAAATTGTTTCGAGGCACGGGGTGCCCACCTCCATTATCTCAGATCGAGATGCTCGTTTTACTTCGGAGCTGTGGCAAGCAATGCACAAATCCTTTGGCTCACGATTAGATATGAGCACAGCGTACCATCCTCAGACGGACGGGCAGTCCGAGCGCACTATTCAAACCTTAGAAGACATGCTTCGTGCATGTGTAATCGACTTTGGCAACCGCTGGGAAAAGCATCTGCCACTTGTGGAATTCTCGTACAATAACAGCTACCACACCAGCATTGGAGCTGCTCCGTTTGAGGCATTGTACGGACGTAAATGCCGGTCTCCTCTTTGCTGGGCAGAGGTGGGAGATAGTCAGATCACTGGTCCAGAATATGTGGTAGATACAACCGAGCAGATCGCTCAGATACGGAAACGCATGACGGCCGCTCGTGAACGTCAGAAAGTTTACGCCGACATGGGCAGGAAACCACTTGAGCTCCAGGTTGGGGAGCGGGTACTACTCAAAGTTTCACCCTGGAAGGGTGTGGTTCGTTTTGGCAAACGCGGTAAACTTAACCCACGATACGTTGGACCCTTCGAGGTCATTGAGAAAATAGGCAGGGTGGCCTACAGACTAAACTTACCAGCAGAACTCGGTGCAGTTCACAACGTTTTCCACGTGTCGAATCTGAAGAAGTGTCCATCAGATGAGACCCACGTAGTTCCTTTGAAGGAACTCACGATCGACGAGCAGTTACGATTCGTCGAGGAACCAGTCGAGATCACGGACCGGGATGTTAAGGTCCTCAAGAGCACTAGAATACCCCTTGTACGAGTTCGTTGGAACTCACGTCGCGGCCCAGAATTCACCTGGGAGCGCGAAGATCAGATGAAACAAAAGTATCCCCAACTGTTCGCAAACAGTACACCCACTACTGAGGCCGAAGCTACGGAATTTCGGGACGAAATTCCAGATCAACGGGGGGTGGATGTGACACCCCAGGAAAACCGGGAAAACCAAACAACTTAACTAGCTTCCTCAGTGAGTGCCTACCAAATTTCGGGACGAAATTTCTTTCAACTTGGGGATGATGTGACAACTCGAAATTTAGAACCTTTCGTTGTATGCTTGAACGTGTGAATAGTTAAACTTATGTGGTTAATGACAAATGAACCTTTACGTGATTATGTGTTATTCGTGTGTATGCTTATATGTATGTATGCGATGTATGTATATAGGAACCGAGATAACACGAACCCGACTCGAGACCATGTGGTCTCGAGTAAACATCACGCCACACTTGGGCCGGATGGGCCACGTACCTCACTTAACCCAACCGAGAGTCCATTAGGGTGCATACTTGGTGCGGATATATATACACTTGATAGATGGCCATGTTACCATTTGAACAACATTCATACTCTCCAACACACACTCTCCACTCTCTCACAAAAACCCTAAACACTAAACATCACCTCTCTTCTCCTTCATCTCGGATCCAACCAACCGACAACAAGAAGGATTCTCGGGTTTTGCTTGTTCACACCTAACACAAAGCTTCATCTTTCACCACCTCACAACCGGTTAGTGTTTATGATGTGTTAAATGATAGCATGAATGATAGAACTTAACTAGTGTGTGGTGTATGCTTGATAATGCTTGTGAACCGAATGTGCATTGTGTTTTGTGTTGATAATGATGTATGATAATCGGTTGAACATGTTTGATAGTACACATTGATGTTAAGTTAGTATTCAAGAAATCGATGCATAAATGTTCCATATTATGTGTTTATGTTCGGTTAATGATGATTTATTGGTTATGTTGGATGAATAATGTATGCTTGAATATGAGTAAATGTTATCGGTTCCATATAGGCTCAAATCCGAGTGGCTTGATGATGTTAAAAGGTTTATTACTTATGAAATCGGATGAATATATGTGGGTTAGACTTAGGTTCATATGAATAATGATGAACATGATGAATGTGTTTTGAATAATTGATGAACATGAAGAACTTGTTGAATGTGATAAGAACATGGTTGAATATTCGAAATCTGATTTGTTTGATCCATTTTTAGAAAATTTCTAGACAAGGAACATGTTTAAGAATTGTGGTTGGTTAGTACAAACTGCATGAAATCAGAATGTCAATGGATAGTACACTGTTCCGAATCAGTCCCTGTCCACTCGTAACCATCGGTTGCGATTCGAAACCATTGCATGATGAGTCGAAACCGCCCAGTTGCGACACCGGTTGCGAGTCGCAAACGCCTGGTTGCGACTCGGAACCACACATGATCAGCACATAAACCTTGTGACTCGAAACCACTGTTGCGAGTCCGGTTGCGACTCGTAACCAAAACAGCATGGACCGAAACCATGGTTGCGACTCCGGTTGCGAGTCGCAAACGCCTAGTTGCGACTCGGGATCTTATACGGATACACACTGTTGGACTTGTTTAATTATGGGCTTATTTGATTGGGCCGGACTCTTGGGCCCAATACACAGACTTTGTATGTTACTAATTGAACGTGAATCTGCCATGATTAAACGTGTAACCCATACGTGCACTACTTGAATACGAACCTGATTGTATGATACAACTATGATAGGACGTGAGTAGCCTCAACATTGCTTGTTTGACTTTTCTGTGTTTTCTACCGAGCAAACCAAGGTGAGTTCACACCCTCTACAAAGCATGGGATTCCCAGGGGTCGGGAATTGGGGTTAAGGAACTGGGTTCCTCGTCCTCCTTGGGTAGGACAGCAAAGGTTCAGGAATGTAATTCCTCGTCCTCATGGACAGATAACTCGTACTAGACCAAAACTCTATCACGAAGTCCCTCATTTTTATATCGACTTAATCGCCGGGCCAATGGCGAGCGGGTCATTAGTTAGATAGCGCTATTTAGGTCTGACAAACCTCACACCGTGCCGCAGAGGACGGGCGTGAACTAATGGATCTGGGGCACGTCAATGATGATAGACATTGACAGTTTCAGGGCACTTAAACATGACTACAGTCAGCAGTCGATATGGTAACGAGTCTAGTGTATACATGGGGTAGCCCCCACGGCCGAAATGCCAGATAACTAACACGGGGTAGCCCCCACGGCAGGATTGCCAGAGTAACCGGGAATAAACAAGTCACGTTTTTTTTAACCATGGGGTAACCCCCACGGCAGGATGCCAGCTAAAGGAAACTGTTTTCGAAACAACTTAAAACGAACACCCGACCGTGAACTCACTCAACTAGTTGTTGACTCGTTACTACATGCTTTGCAGGTCCTTAGGTTCTTAAGCTGGAGCTTGCATGGAGGAGGATCGTTGTGGGACATGGACAACTGTGTGCCATGTTAAACTATGAAACAATTAAACTTATGTTTTGATTTAAGACTTATGCTTCCGCTTGCAACTTAACTATGTGTTTGTTTGGACACCAATTGTATTGGTTAAACTTTTATATCTTTTAACTCGCATGTTCAATATGATTGGTGGCTGGATCCTGGTCAGTCACGCCTCCAAGCGGTGGTACTCCGCAGGTGGATTTTGGGGGTGTGACAACATGTAGGTCCCGATTCGACTCCGTTGCAATTATGTTTGGTCACGATCGTTCACGGATTCCGCACGACTCAGAGTCGACAATTATCCATGCGAATAAGCTAGTCAACAAAAGTCAACACGGATATGTTATCCGCACGGATTGCCATCCGTACGGTGAACATCAACAGCAACATTCAACATTTTAACAAACACAGATTTCTCTCAAACGGCTATGAATTAAGATCTGAAACTTTATAGGCTTATAAATCAGTGAATTTCGCATAACATATCCAAATTTTACCCGATTTTTAACCGTAAAAGGTCGATTAATTTGACGATTTTTAGTGGCCCAAACGAAGAACTCTCACACGTGATTCACGACCTTGTTACAGCTTTCAGCTTAATTTCGGGACGAAATTCCCTAAACAAGGGGAGGCTGTAACACCCCGTGTTTTCACGAGTGAAAGTTAAAGTCAAGGTCAAAGTCAACGACCGATTTCGCGCGACTCGACTTTTAGAAATGTTTTTATTTTATTTATATTATGTGGAGTAAGTGTCGTTCATTACAATAATCGCATCATATTAATCGTATTTCAATCGACCTACGACTGTGAATGATAGGAAGTAACAATGCGATAAAGTTAAACAACTAATGATCAAGCAATGCTAATCGAATCGACATCGAATCGTAACTCGAGCTGTGTATTTTACTTGTTGTTTATACGTGTGTGTGTGTGCCTTACGTGTTACCTGTGCATGTTTATTTTATGTTATGTTGTGATAATCAAGCGAACTCAATCGAACTCGAAGTCTAACTCGAATGTAAACGAACCCGAACCCGAATTCCGAGTCGAACCATATACGAAGTAGTTGGGACTGAAAGTAATTTGACTAGGAAACCCTATCGAATCGCTCGAAAACCGAAGCCGAAGCGTCGTCGCACCGAACGCACCAAATCAGGCGACATCCGAACGGATGGTCAATCCGCACGGATTGCCAATCCGCACGGATTGCCAATCCGGACGGATGACCAATCCGGACGGATAGCCTATCCGGGTTACGTGCCATCCGCATGGCTCACCCTTTCCCCTTTTAGCATCCTATAAATACACGGGTCACTCTCCAACCTTTCCACTTTTGGCAAGTGACGTCCGAACCGCACGCATTCTTCACCTTTTCTTAGATTTCTCTCAATCCAGGTAAGATCTTGCACTAATTCTTGTACATTCTTGATCACTACACAATTCTACACCTTTCCATCTTTCAAATCCCAACTTTCCACCGTGAAACCATCAAGATTTGAGGTATTCTTGGGTGACGTCATCATGAAGTTCTCATGAACTTCAAGCTTGACCTCATTCCACCAAGAATAACTCAGATCTGAACGGTTTCCACAAGATTTCACAACAACTTCACCTAGATCTAAACTTTTCTAAGGATAAAAGAGTTGAAAGAAATAAACTCAAGTTCTCTCCTTCTTTTGTCCTTAGAATCGGTACGAATCTGATCGGTTCTAGTCTTCTACTCGATAATAGTGATGCACTAGTCCTAGATCTGGATTCTACCCACCAGACACCTGATTTCGGGGTCAACCGGAATGACCGTTCTGAGTCGCCGACAGGCCAAGTTAGGGTGGTTCCTGACCGGTCTAGTCATGCGGGTGAGAATACAATTCCAAGTGGTTGCCACGTAATCAGAACGTCTCGATAAAACGATAACAGTAACCAAGAGTAGACGGATGGAACAACCAGAACGAGAGGCTGTCCGCACGGACAGGCTATCCGGACGGGTTGTCACCCGGACGAGCTACCCTTGGGACCCACTTTCCAAACGAGGTTTGAGTATCGACGAATGAGCAATCCGGATGGACGACTTCTGAATGGATTACTCTTCGGATCATGAGATACTAAGGCCTTAAAATAAATTCCAACATGTTCATCCGCACGGACAGATTGCCCGTACGGACAGACTATCCGGACGGATTGTCACTGTCCGCACGAGTAAGCTATCCGGACGGATTGTCACTATCCGCACGAGTTACCATCCGGGCGGATTACCTAATTCCATTAGTGGCTCAGCCTTAAAGACGTTGTCCGCACGGACTGCCATCCGAACGGATTGTTGTCCGCGCGACCGGCTTGAAAGGTAGAGATACTTAGATGTTTTCTAAATGCTACAACGAAAACTCCAAAGCACAAGCCATCATACACAAACACATCCTTAACTTAGGAAGAAACAATCCACTCGAACGTTTATCCGCCCGGATTACCATCCGCACGGACAGCTCACTCGCACGGATAGTTTATCCGGATGGGTCACCATCCGCACGGATAGTTCGCCCGCACGGATAGTTGATCCGCACGATCAGTTATCCTACCCGCTCTCACCTTGTACTGTTTTGCGTGCCACTTATCGTTACATTATCGAATCTATTCAGGCTAACCGTACTCGCTGAAAAGCACTCCCTTCAATCCATAATCGGTGTGAGTATACTCGAACCCTTTTTGCTTTAGCACTTTTAGGTGTTACATACGTTACGAATATTCGAACTACAACTATCACACTACTCAAGCTATTTTAACGCTAAACCCTTTACGCATGTTATACGTGGCTTATGAATGCTTGTTTGTTATGTTTACACATGGAATGCTGTCTACCTGCCTTAGCAATGATAGTACTATAGTTTGGACTCAGCACCCGTTCACACGGGGGTTGTTAAGGATCTTTTACTTGCATGGATTACGGTGGTAATCATGTATTGCGAACTGCCTCGGGCAGTCAACCCGCAGTCATTGGTATCGATGGATCTATGTCGATAACTAACGTGCTTCATTTCACTATGTGTACGTGCTGGTTATGCGTAAACGAATTCGAACTCTATATGCTATTATCAAACTTGTATGCTCACCTTTACATTTTATGTATTGACTTTATTTTAACGTATGTGACAGGTGCTTAGGTTGCTTTTATGCTCTTTGTGCTGTGATGAACTTGAAGCTAGGAACTGGAGTCCTAGAAACCAACGAATAAATTGTTATGTTTAAATCTGAGTTGTCGGAACAGTATATTTGTTTTGATGTTATCTGTAATAACTTGTTTGACTATTTAAGATACGGTATGGGACGTATCATTTAAATTGAATGGTAATGATAGTTGTTATGGAAACTTCTGGACAATCTGTTTCGCTCAGTGCCACGCCCCGATGATTCCGCCATCGGTTGGGGTGTGACAAGCTAAGTATAAAGTGCCCGATAGAACTAGCAATTGGTAAGTCGATAGAAACTAGCGAGGGTCGTTTGCGATTGTAGTATTTAGTTAGGTGATCGTAGTTCTAGTGTTGGTTTATTTCCAGTGGAGCTGGGGAGCTTTGACGTAGATGTGAGGATAGATTGATTTCCCGAGAACGAAGTGGGGACTATCGCTTGAAGAAGCTAGCTAGGATACCTCGTCCTGATGATAGTGGAGAGGCGGAAGTTGTTCACAAAGACCGATCGAGTGTCGAGTATCGAGTGTCGAGTGTTGATGGTTGAGAGTCGTCAGTGTTTTGAGGATGCTCAAGTTGTTGCGAAAAGGCTATCCTGCGTTCTTTGTTAACGTGGTAGATATGAAGGCCAAATGTAGGAATATCGAAGAGATTCCTATTGTTCGTGATCATCCAGAAGTTTTCCTAAAAAGACTTACCTGGATTGCCCCCTGCGAGACAGATCGAATTTCGAATCGATCTGGCACCCGGTGCTGCGCCCAGTTGCACAATCTCCTTATAGATTAAGCACCGTTTGAGAATGATAGAAATGTCGAGTCAGTTTCAAGAGCTACTGGACAAAGGTTTCATTCGATCAAGCTTTTTGTTTTAAAGTGCATCTGTTCTGTTGTGAGAAAGAAGGATGGATCCTTCAGGATGTGTGATGATTTTGGAGAACTGAACGAGTTGACTATCAAGAATCGGTACCTTTTACCAAGGATTGACGATTTGTTCGATCAAGCTACAGGGATCCAACTACAACACGAAGATCGACCTACGATCAGAATATCATCAGTTGAAGGTTGCTGACGAAGATATTCCGAGGACTGCTTTTCAAACACGATGTGGCCATTACTAGTTATTAGTCATGCCTTTTGACTAAATTAATGCGCCATATATATTCATGGATCTCATGAACAGGGTATGGAAACCCTAATTGGATAAATTCGTGATAGTATTCATCGACGACATACTTGCCTATGTGCGAACCAAGGAGAATCATGAGTAACGTTTGAAGTTAACTACGGAGTTGGTGAATGATGAGGAAGGTATGCATGTAGATCAGTCTAAGATTTGAGCAATCAAATGACAAGGAGCGCCAAAGACCCCGTCGGGAGTATGATGATCCATATGACTAGCTAGATGCTACCGGAGATTTATTAAGAATTTCCCTAAATTAGTGCAGCCTTTGACACTAATAACCCCAAAAGGAAAAGGGAAATTAATTGGACAGCAAGATAGTAGGAAGCTTTTCGGACCCTTGAAAGAAAAGTTAGGAGCGTGTATGATGGACTCAGAAGGAAGTTAAGATACTCACATGCCCTTGGCAGAGTTATCTTACAATAATAATCAACACGCTAGTATTTAGGTTGCTCGGTTTGAAGCCTTGCATGGACGGAAGTGTTGATCACCATTTAGTCGAGCTGACGTGACAAAGGACAATTAACCAGACCCGAGTTATCTAGGAAACCAGTGACAAGATTTGCCAGGATCAAGGGAAGGTTAAAAGTTGCCAACTGATGAACAGAAGGATTACATGGACAATTGAAGGAACTACTGCGATTCCAGATTGAAGATTTGGTTCTGTTAAAGGAGTTATCTTGTAGAGATGCTATTAGGTTTAGCAAAGAGAAGAAAAGCTGAGCCACATTGACTTGGTCCTTTCAAGAGCCCAACTTGAGTTGGATCAGTCGCTTATAGGCTCAAGCTACCATATGGATGGAGTAGTGTACATGAAGTATTGTTTGGTCGAGTTTGAGAAAGTGTATAATGGATAATACACTGATTTTGTTCTTTGTAGAGATTTACTTGGAAGATAAACGGAAGTTTATCGAAGTACCGTAGAAGTAGTACGTATAGCTAGAAGAGTTATGCTAATAACCGGACAGGCCACTACAGCTTTCTTGCCGTGTATGCGATTTACTGATTTGGCGATTTGTGGATATCTGAAATGAATGCAAGAAGGAAGGAAGACGAGTTTATGAGATTTGATTCTTTCGAGAGCCCATCTCGAGTTGGATCAACCGGGTGTAAACTCAGACTATCTTAGGTACGGGGTAATGTATATGTAAATATACGTATGTAGAACCCGAATTGGTGGAATTTTGACTTAATCTTCTTGATTAAGTGCTTGTAAATGTTGAACCTTAGAAAGGGTGGAGAGTGTTGAGATGTGAGATTAGGAATTAAGAATGTATGTAATATAGGTCTATGAAGATTCTTTGTAAGAATCAAAGTTTCTCGCAGAAACTATAAGACTATATTCATTAAACCTGTTTTTGCTATTTCCACCCAGTGCAAAAACAAAACCTGTAGAGAAAAATTTCGGGGACGAAATTTCCTAAACAAGGGGAGACTGTGACACCCGGCTTTTCAGGCCGTACCGTACAATTGTAACACGTGTTGTGAATAGGTAAAAGGCTGTATTTGACTGGTTATGATGTTTATATGTGGAATTTAATGAGTTGGTAAATTTAAATCTTGGTAAAAATTATGTTGGCAACGGTAAGATAAACGCTTATCGCGTAACGGTTAAAATGCGAAACGAACGTCGGTGACCACCCGATCAGTGTTAAAATCCTAAAAATAGTCTGTTATGATTAGAATAATAATTTTAATCATATTCGTGAGGAAAAATAAATTAAAACGCTAAGAAACTCTATTTTTCGAGTTTAAGCGCGTACCACGCGATGCAGCACGTATACCGACAAAATACTGTCAAAACAGCCTGTCAAGGCAACTGATAATCATTTTAGTAATAATTTAATGAGTTTATTACTTTAGAATGATAAAAATAAATAAAAACGCATAAATCCCTATTTTTGCGATTTTAAGCGCGTACCGCGCAGCACAGCGCGCATACTGCCAAATACCGGCAACGTAGTCAGTGCAGGCAAATAAAATATTGTTCAGTAATATTTTGGTGGGTTTATTTTTATAGAGCGTTAAAAATAATTTAAAACACGCTAAAACGGGATTAAAACGCTAGATAAAATACCTGGTAATCAGTAAAATACCTGTTTTTGTCTATATATATGTGTATGGAATCGTGTATATGTGTGTGTAAGAGAGAGATAAGCATGTTGGCAATCGTGCAAACCATTTACACTCTCTCTCTCCTCCATTTATTGGACCAAATTAGAGGTGGTGATAATTATGTTTGATAAAAGCCTCCATATTCTTCCATACTTCAAGAATTTAACTAACATAATCAAAACACTCCCTCTCTCTCTAAAAATTCAGCCGAACACCCTTCATCTCTCATCTATATTCGAAATTCTTAACTTGTTTATGGAGATTCAAGCTCATTCCAAGGTGATTTCAAGGCCATTTGAAGGTTTGAAGGTGATTCCAAGGAGTTTCAAGCAAGAACCAAGCTCCATAACATCAAAATCTTGTCAAAAACCCACTTGAATCTTGAAGGTATAAAATTTATTTTTAAAAACATATTCTTGATTCTTGGTGTTGGAAGTTTCTCTTAAATATTGGAACATTTCACAAACTTGAATTCTTAAACAAATGGGTTTTGTACAAAATTTAAAATGGAACTTGTGTGAGTACTAATTTGGCAGAAAATTATAGTGTGTATGGATTAGAGATTGAATATTTATGTTATTTGATTTTGATTATGTGATTTATTTGAAACTTGATGCATGCATGATCAAGGAATGATTTTTATAAAAGTCCTATGATAAAAGATGGTCATGAAAAATGGAATATTTGGATGTTTATGTGCACATGTATGTGGTGTCGTGTATGTATATGTGTATACACATGCATGTGGGTTTTTGGTTATATGTTCATAAATAGAGTGAATCTTACATTTATGTTAAATGATTAGATGATAATATATGAAAAAGATGATGTTCTTGAGTGTTTGAACATGAGTTAAATGCATGATGAATATGATTTAGTTCATGCATGTTGATGATGATATGATATGGATGCATTAGATGTATTTACTTGAACATGCATGATGATATGTGATCATAAAAGGATGATTTGAGTATGATTAATAAAAATCAGTTTTAATCAGATTATAAACATTAAAATAAAGTTATTTTAAAGTGTTTAGTGACTTATAACTTTGTCATAATGTATGCTAGCTTTGCATGTTGTACTTGGTGCATTAAAAGTTGTAAAAATACGTGAAATCGCATGATTTATGTGACTTACACAAAAAATGAACTAATCTGATTATAACCACTATTTTAATCAGTAAATAACATGTATTGTGTTAAAATATCAAATCGTTTTGAGTTAGGATGGTTATAGTAACGTTTAACGCAAAACTATGCGTTAAAACGGTCAAAAAATCGACTTTTCGTGTGATTTTTATAAAAGTGAGTTAGATCAGTAAGTAAACTAATATTTTTAGTTTAAAAAGAAGTATTTTAACTAACTTGAAGTTTACTTGGTTTTTGGTTGGTCATACGTGACTTCCGACGCCCGAAAACGTTACCGAATCGCTAAAATACACATTTTTCAATGTACACTAGTGTGGGTGAAATTTTGGTAAACCTTATGTGATAAAATGTGTTATGTGATTTAAACATGAGAATGTGAAAATATGTTAAGTTTTTAACATGGTATTAGAAATCTAGCTTACGCATGTATGCTTGGTTTTGTGCGGTAGAAACGGTAAAAATTGCGTTAAACGCGAAACTTGTTTGTCGAGCATGAAATTTGATACATATAAGATATTCTATGTATATTTTCTTTAAAAATGAAGAAATAGATAAGTTAACAAGATTTCTCATGTTTCGATGTTAATTTATGTGAACGTTTATGTATATATATTATGACGTGCAAACCATAGATATATTGCGTATAAACGGGAGAGTTAACGGATTTACACAATAATGGTCACCAATAAAATCGTTCAAGTCGCAAAATCATAAAAATATATATATATGGACTCATATATGTGACAACCCGAACCTTCAAGGTTAGCATCATTTAAATCCTGAAACCTTTAACTCGCGTCGTGCTTCATGATCACGTGTAACGATGTTCAATTATACTTGGCAGTATCTCAAAGTGAATGATTTTAAGTTGTTAAATAATTATACGTTATATTGTTTCACGACAGCACATTAATCTGGATTGTATACACTCGTTAGACTCACGCACCTTTCTCACCGAAAAGTTGGTCTCGGCCAATACACTCTATCGGGCCTAGTTAAGTCCGGCCCACAATGGTGAATATATACGCACAACATGTTGTGCATGACTTTTCTGGCTGCACAAAGATTAGAAAACCCTAACTGCTTCTCTCCTCCTCCTTTGGAACCGCTGGTAATTATCAGCATTCGAAGCCTTATCTCCTTCAACTTATTCACACTACATCTCTAGGTCAGTGTCCATCATTGTTTCAGTTGTGTTTCTTTAATATCTGATCATTCTTTAATTGTGTTATTACTTGATGATTGGTGCACAGTGCATGAGAGTTACTATGATTTAGGGTTTCGATAGAATCATGCAATATTATTGAATTGATTGAGTTGTGTGAATACTGAATTAATGAATTAGAATGCATGATGAACAGGATCTTTGGTGATGTTCTTGTGTTAACAAATGGATAGATTTGGTCGGTATTAAGGTAGCATAAACCGATGAACTGTGAATGCATGATTGTGATTATGTTAGCAATTTTATTCGTTTTGTTGTTCACTGATTGTTCAGTTCAAGGGTCACAAGGTTTGGTATGATTAGATTATGTGAATCGGTGATTCTGTGGTGGTTATAATTGTGACAGCGATTAGGGTTTGTAGGTCACCATAACTGTTCTGAGTTATCCACGACGAAACATAGATGTTTCGCCACCCGTAATTCCGATGAAAGCTAGGTGTTTCGCCACCTGTAGCTCCGACGAAAAACAGGTGTTTCGCCACCTGTAATCCCGACGAAAAACAGGTGTTTCGTCACCTGTGATTATTTGTCGAGGATGCATGGTCTGAACAGTTATGCAGTGTATGAGGTGTATGGTGTTAGATGAAACTAGATTCGGTGTATTATCCTATTAACGATGTATTAACTTGGATATAATACTAGGGTGATGAACTCGTCTGACATGATGGCCGTTAATGTCTGTGTAGTATGTGTTGTATATGGTTGAATCATTGTGGCTTGTAATGATTGCTAGATGTTCATGTAAGGGTATATGAAATTAACTTAGTTGTGCTGTATATTTGTGATGGTTAGTGATATTATTAATTGATGAACTATGATATCATGTAAATGAACTGGTATGAGAACTAATGTGAACATGTAAATGAACTGGTATGAGGCCCAAACATCTGTCATATGATGCTGTATTTGTATGATATGGATTATTGGATTTCATGATCAATTGTTACAACTTGTACGATGATGTGTGTATGTCACTCGTGTATTATGTGTTACAATTTGAATTTCGTGTTAACGAAACTGACTGTCATCGATAACCACATTAGGTTTTGGTTGACCAACTGTAAACGAGTAACTAGTCATACCAAGCAAACCAAGGTGAGTTCACTCCTCTCAAAACAAGCATGCGTCCGGTGGGAACAATCAAACTGACAAAACATGCAAACAGATTTTTGTAAACCCATATCCTTTTAGGGGATATGAGGCGGTTTTCAAATACCCACATCCTTGAAGGGGATGTGAGGCGGATTTCACTTACGCATATCCTTACAGGGGATATGCAACGGTTTTCAGTAAACGTTAATGTTGGATAATACACTCACTTCTATCACTTAAGTCCCATCATTACTACCGGGTTAGTTGCTTGTAGGGCAACGGGGTTATTAATTGATAGCGCTATTAGGTTTGGCACCCTCACGACGTACCTGGATAGGACGGGCGTGAACTAATAACTTTAAATCATGACCAATGTTTGATAGAGCATTGGGGAAGGGCAAAAAGGGCCCTCTGCGGTATCGAGTTATTATCAACATAACACAGTATAACATAACATGAACCAGTAATCGGTAATGAATGGTTTAACAAAACGGTGAACTCACCAGCGTTGTCTGATACACGTTTTTCTGCATGCTTGCAGGCCTTTAGGTACATGTTGTTGGAACTTGCTTTCTGGGATGCTGGAGTGGTCATGGGTCAAGTTACAAGGAATTCACGAGACAAGTCTAATGGTTTTCGTACATATGGTTTATGAAACATTTAACAATTGATTTATGCTTCCGCTGTATACGATGAATTACATTAAACGTTTTGTAACACTTTATGTTAATGAATGAAAGTTTTTATTTAAAATATTGTTATGAGTTCAATGTGATTGGTGGCTAGATCCTGGTACGTCACACGTCCCGTGGTGTTTTCGCAAGTGGTATTTTGGGGGTGTGACAGTTTGGTATCAGAGCCACTGGTTATAGTGAACTTGGTTTTAAAACACTTTTGTAAAACCAGACTATAACCGAACAGTTCTGAATACGTGAATACGACCATGACACTCAGCTCCAGATTGCAAGGTTCGTCTTTCTCACTTGCTGCATATATTACATGACTAGGACACATTTGTTTATGACGTAACATACGAACACACTCGTCACTATAGCATGATGGCATGGATTGCTTGCTTACTTTACGAGGCGTTGATAGTATGCTATAGTCCTTGGATTTTGTGATCTTATTACTTTGACAACCTCCGTTGATATCTGGGTTTGAAGAACCATTTGACATGAGTTAGGAGGAACTGAGATGAGCATGCAAATCA
This sequence comes from Helianthus tuberosus, assembly GCA_030545235.1. Lineage (NCBI taxonomy): Eukaryota > Viridiplantae > Streptophyta > Magnoliopsida > Asterales > Asteraceae > Helianthus > Helianthus tuberosus. Next base: position 14,451 of record JARYGA010014192.1, on the reverse strand, counting down.
CAATATTATTGTGGGTGCACACATAATAATAATAATGTGGGGTGCATGCGAGTCCCAGTGAACCTTAACAAGTGAAAAAGGGGTTCTGTACTGTTATTTAATCAGTGAGAAACGTAACAAATCTATAGGAGTCTTAGCAATGATTGCCTCCTACTTGAACGTGATCTTTTCACTCCTCTTTGAACCTTTACGAATCTCAAAGCTATCGAGAATTACTTGAACACCCATCTGAACGCCTAGCGAACTGCGTAGAACGCAAGTCAATGGAAACCTTCTATGTTCGTTGGGATGCAAACTCGACCTTGTGGGACATGTGCTCGACATTGACCTTCCTTTTGCTACCCTTGACAGTTTCGATGTAGTAGTTAGTGTGGACTGGTTATCCAGACATCGCGATATACCTTGTGGGGGGGGGGGGGAATGTTGTGTATCCCTTCCTCTGGTGGAGAATCGTCGTCTGTCCTAAAGTATCAAAGTGGTGAAAAGGTTATCATCGTTAAGCGATGAAAGCTCAGAAGTGTCTATGGAAGGATTACCTCGTTAAGATAGCAACCGCTACTGATGTTGTGACAACCCTCACAAAAACAGGTATCCGTTCAATTAATTAATATTAATTAAGTGCTTAATGACTGTGCTGAATTACTTAACCACTTTTTCATTACTGCATCATACTTACATGTGCATCACATACTACATAATGTCACATTATTATCACATACAAACTTTATTGACATACTTGATGCACAAAGCACAGTTAGCACGGTTAACGGATAGAACGGGAATATGCTGACAGGGTTCAGCACATAGACAGACAGTGTTTTGAGACCCAGTATGGGCCAGGGACAAGGTACTACACTAGTATGGTGTATAGGGAAGTGAGGACCATAAAACTGCGTCACTAGGTGATAGTTTGAGTGCCGGAAAGTGCCTAAAACTCACTTTAAGTGCATAATTCTGCATTTTTCAGCAAAATTCAGCTTTTTAACATACTAGTATATTGCAGAAAATTGACTAAATGGTCCTGAATGCTTTCCTAAGTGTTGGGAATTAATAGTGTCACAAAAAGTTACATAAAAGACACTATATGGTACAACTTAGCACTTAAACGAACCAGTATCTAACCGAACAACCGGACATTACCTGGAACACCAAAATTTTGCCAGAAACATTGTTTTATTATTTTTGAACTAGTTATGGCTCCCGAACACCCTAACATACTATATAATTGTGACAACCCGTACTCTCTTCGTCGAGAGAAGGGTATTTTAGTGATATTTATTATTACTATTACTATTATTTTTATTATTATTTATTTATCAAATAATAATAACGCGCGACAAGAGGAACCAACCATTTAAACCCGAGTCGAACATATTCCCTTTATATATATATATATATACAATTTTCGTTAAATTTATATATACAATTTTCGTTAAATTTAATTATAAATTTAATTATCAATTAAACGGGCTAGTTCGTTAGATAAGACACACGGTATCTTTCGGATGCATGCGCACGAGCCCGAGCCCAAGCCCAACCAACTCGCCTAAACCCTACCCTATATAATTGTCTTAAACACCCCACCCCCTCATTTTAAAAACCCTAAACCCTTATAACATTCCAGCCGCACATCACCCTTATGCGACTAGAGACTGCCGGCGACCGGAACCGATCTCCGGCGACGTTGGTTCCCTGGTCACCCACAACACCCACTTTCTTCATAAATACCCTACAAACCTCGTTTTCCCCTCTGCAACTTTCATTGAGCACAAACAATAAACTGAAACCATTTGATTTCGAAGGGGGGAGACTGTTCGGAGAGAGATAGAGATGGCGGAGGCCGACGACGAGCCGGTGGAGGTACCCAGTTACCTGTTACAGCAGCGGCGCACCAGTTTCAGCAGCAACATCCACAGATTTCCAGATAAAATGATGAGGGTGATGTACTGTTGTCAATGAGAAGGATGGTCTCCTGTTGCTGAAGATGACGATGTCGTTGGTGGTGGTCGACGGCGGCATCCGCCGCCAGAGCCACGTCAGAAAACACTACAGCATGGTGGTTGGTTATAGTTGGGACGTGCATCAGATTTGGGTCTTGGATTTTCTCAGCTTCAGTCCGGTTGCGTATTAGGTTCAAGTACAACAGGCTCGGGTTAGATTCAAGAGGTGCTCTGTTTGGCTCGAGTCTAGTTAGGGTCAGCCGTGGTTCGGTTCGAGGGAAGTCCGGGTCTCGGGTCACACCCATAACCATCCGTTTAAAACCCTTGGTCAGTTTGATTTTATTTTGTGCCTTAATCTTGGTTGGCTGCTCGTTGTGATTATGTGCACAAAATGGTTCCAAAAATTGTTACAACTACTAGAACAACTGTTACTGTTTGATTTGCTCAAAAATATGAATGTGGTGTGTTTTGAGCGAGGATTTGATGATTGATTGGCACTGGTTATTACTTGATGTCTGATATATGATGCTCTTCCTTTTGTGATAATATGCAAATTGTTGAAATAGTAATTTTGTGCATTATGGCTGTTTGGTGAAATTCGGGTCATGATAAAGTGTTGGTAGGATACAAACAAGATTTAGGATGAATAGTATTGACTGTTTGGTAATATTATAATGTGTTTAGGTGAGTTGATGAAACAGTAATGGAAATTGTTATGTTTTGATAAGATATTAGAAAAACCCCACTGATGAACTGCTTGAATGATATGAAAATATTTGAAATTATTGTGTTGATCCATTTTGGTAATTGTACGGTATATGAAATCATGTTAAGAAAAGATGATTGGCTTGTTCAAAATGGATAAGGTTCTAGAAAGATTCCCATAGCGGTTGCGAGTCGAGATCAAGCGGTTTTTGACTCGAGATCACTTAGTGACCACTCGAAACCAGACAAACAACAGGGGACTCGAGATCGGGTAGGTTGCGACTCGAGATCTCCTGATCTCGACTCAAGCCTGACTCGAGAACCTCATGGTTGCGACTCAGTTATGCACAACTCGAGACCATTTGGCCTTGACTCGGGAACTCGTGGGTGCGACTCGAGACCTTTCGTTCTCGAGTCGAGACCACCCGGTTTCGACTGGACTCCTTTGCTTAGTTATTGGGCCACACAAATTGATGTTATGGACTGTGTGCTACTGTTGTTGCTGTTTAACTGTTCACATGCTAAGATAGGCCCAATAACATATATGCTGCTGGTATGATACGTATTACTGTTGCCATTATTGTACATTATGCAAAGTGTGTGTATTATATGAAATGTGGATTTACATGCTACGTGGAATTTATACGAGACGTTACTTGCATACGAACCTAATAAATATTTACAAACCATAATAGGGTATGGTTGCCCAACGTAACACAGGTAAATTGACTACCGAGCAAAGCAAAGGTGAGTTCACTACTTTTTACTTAAAGCATGCATTCCCGGTGGTTGGGAAATGGAATGAAACACTTTTCCTGGTTTGGGATTGCTTACTATCTCCTTGTGCGGGATACGGTATTTCTATCTCCTTGTGTGGGATACGGGTAACAACGCTATCCCCTTGTGAGGGATACAAACTACTTTTCTCCCCTTATGCGGGACTCTTAGTTAATTACTGTTTGTACGGAAATGCAACGAGCAACACTAAACGAAACTCTATCACTCAAGTCCCTACTACTTAATACCGATTAGTCGCCGGGACCAGGCGAACGGGTTATTAGTTGATCACCGACCCTTGTTACTGGGAACGGGCGTGAACTAATAGACTCAGGCAAACCGTCAATGATGATAGAACATTGACAAACGGGGCACTGCGGAAATGTACGGTCAAGTAAGTATTCGGTATTGGAAAAACAATTTAGTCGCTCACTTATGGGGTAGCTCCCCATGGCATGTATAAACGGATAAATTAACTGGTTAAAATAAGTTTTTGGAATTAAAACTGAAAAACTACAAACATGTGAACTCGCCAACGTTATGTTGACACTCTACTGCATGCTTTGCAGGTTGCTCGATACAGTTTAAGACGGACGTTGCAATCGGATAGAGTGCGTGGTTTGTAAGTTTCATGATAACAAACTTGTGGTTTTAAATTACGATATGTTCTACTTTCCCTTCCGCTGCAAATTAGAACCATGTTTTATGAAATTTTAAATTAGGTCACTAATTATGCTAATGTTTATAACAAAAACTAATCCGTTCAAAATAATTAGTGGCTAAGATCCTGGTCGTCACATGCCTCGCGGTAACACTCCGCATGTGGATTTTGAGGGTGTGACAATAATGTACCATACACATATAACACTAGACGTTTACACTTAACATCCTAACCATTTACCTACTTACCAGTACAAGTTACAATTTACCCCTCCCCCCTTTGATGATTAAGGCCCCAAGTAGAGGACCCTACCAAGATTTTATTTCAATATTTTATTAGATAACTTGCTTGATTTACTTGCCATGATATTGAGTAGAAGATTATAAGTATGGAGGCCAAGATCACAAGATCATTCCATATCATTTCACTTCATCAACTTCACTCCACATCCCTCAAACTCTCTCTCTCCCTCTCGGCCCTTGTTTGTGCCGTCACCACCACCACCTTGCAACCACCATTCACCCATTTTTAGCTCATCTCCTAGTGCAAGAAGGTGATTCATGGAGCTTGGTGCTTGAAGATCTTGAAGAATCCTTCTCATTTGCTTTCATCATCCATCTTTGTCATCTTTTTCTCTAGTGATCTTCCCTAGCCTTGGAGCTAGTTGTAAGCTTCTTGTTACTAGTTTTTATTTCTTATTTTGTTGGTTAAAAAGATATATATTGTTATGAATCACAAGAACACTAAAAGAACATAAACAAGAATCATAAACATGAAGCTTAAAAATGATGAAATCTTGTTGGATTAATGTTGTTAAATACATGCATGGCACTTGATTGTTATTTACTTGAATTTATGATGTTGATCATCATAAGGAGCTTGCTAAATTGTGATTAAACACATGATTTAGCAAGTTAGAGGATGATTATATGTTAACCCAAGAAGATCATCCTCTCTTACAAACATGAACTTGAAAAAAAAATTATTTCTTGAAAAATAATAAATAAAGTGAGCTAGTAATTTTGTGAAGCTAAGATTTATGAATAATTTTCCAAGAAAACCAAGTTCAAAATATGATTTTTAGTAGAACTTGATTCTTACATAAATGTACATTGTTTTTGGTGATAAAATAAGTGTAAGAACACTTTATTTACAAGAAGAGTTCAAATAAATATTTTTTGTAGAATATGTTTACAAGTTGTAAACTTCTAAAATTTTCAAGAAGGAAGTTTATTAAGAAATAAACACACTTTAAGGGGTAACCAAGTCTACTAAACATGTTACCAAGTTACTACGAGCTTTTGTGAAAGTTCATGTTTATGTTGTTATATATATTTTATAATTTTGCACTTGGGAAGCGTAGGTTGATTATTGATTGTTGGGTTGACTTTTGAAAAGAAAATGATATGCTTTAATAGCAGGGACACCTCCATTTTTAGGGGAAACTATGGCAAAATTTTCCAAAAATATAAATACTTAGAAAAATATTTCCTAACAAATATTTACAAGTATATTTTGATCACAAGTGTTCGATATAAACTTTACCATAATTTTTGTAACGGAAATACAAATATTGGAGGTTGTTTTTCTAAATAAAAATGGATAAATATATATTTAGAATATATATTTTATATTTAAGACACTTGTGTGATTATTTGTATACTCGGTGAAATGGTTATATTATATAACTTAACAAAGTACCGTGAAATTTACTATCCAAAACGATACCGTTACTTATATATTTATGGTAAATACTATTTGTGATACAAGAAATAAAAATATGACTTTTGTAAATATTACAAAGTTGCATCATATTTTTGGACAAGGTGAAAATATATTATTTTTGGGAAATAAAAATATATTTTCATAATATATTTAGAAGATATATGATTTTTGGGAAAAATATGTATTTTCGGGACAATACATTATTTTGGGACAAAATGAGTTTATAAATGTATTTTCTAAAGTGAGACTTGGGAATATATTATTTCGGAAATTACAATTACAATAATACGAAGATACATGTATAAAATACCCCATCCTTGGGAAGGAAAATACGAAGTTAAATACTTGAGAAGTGTTAATACAGAAATATTGTTTAAACAATTATCCCAAAACCAAATATAATTTAAGTTGAAATATTAATTATTTTGACAAATAATTATAACTCGGAATAATATAAGAAACATAACTCAAAACATTAATACTAAGCAAAGGCACGACCCGTTCGTCTGATAGACGTTAGTACACTGTAGGTAGTCGTGTTTGCTGACAGAGTTTGGGTTACGAGCTAAGGACGCAATACTGTGAGTTCATGTCCCCCTTTTCTTTTACTGTTTTCAGTTTTATACGTCGGGGGTGGAATACATGTTACAATTATTACAGACATTTTTATACATGGTATGGTTAGCCTAAGGAGGGTTTACTACTAGATCATGTGAAGGGTGGGTACAACACTTAAGGCCATTAATCCTCGTTGTAGGACCGAGGGATATGAGTGATAGATCTATTTGGGTGTAGCGAGCCCACACCCATGAGGCCGGGGCGGCCCATAGTGGTGACTATGTCTTCCAGCCGGAAGCCCGGTACAAATTTGCTAGGTTTGAGTTTTCCTGCACCATTTCACACATACCATTGGCTTTGCAACCCATTGGTGATCTCTTTTTCCTTATTGCTACATACCAGGGACATTTATACATACAAGACATACTTCTAAGGTTTATACAAACAGACATACACATGAACTCGCTCAACTTTTTGTTGATATTTTTAAACTACATGTATTTCAGGAAACTAGTGGATCTGGAAGGGTATGCATGTGTCGTCAAGCTGCGTTTGAATAAAAGATGTTATCCATGGTTATCGAGCTTAGGGGGTGTATCCTAATCCTAGACGGGATACACGTCTCTAAACTCAGGTTTTATTTAAAGTCGTTTGTGGAGTCTTTATGAACTCGTTTAAACACTTCATTGGTTGTAACTTAATTTAGTATTGATGTTTTCAAACAATGGTATTGTGGTAGTTTCTAAACTTTATTAATGGATAAACATCTCGTGTTTTTATCATATAGCATTGTTATGATTGTTTGCTATGGTATTAAGAAGTCACACCAAACAACCACGCTTCCGCAAAAGTCAGGGTGTGACAGCTTGGTATCAGAGCTTCGATCGTAGCGAACTAGGATTCTTCTAGAGTCTAGACTACGATCATTAGGGCTCTCACGAAAACGTTTTCACTGCATACACAAATTGTCCAGATCCAGGAAACAAACATTTTTACAAATAAAAGACACAAAATACATTTTTAAAGAATTCATTTATATTTCAGTCTGAGAGGCTGGGTAGTTCAGTCTGAGAGACAGGGGAGTTAGCCTGAGAGGCTGGGTAATTCAGTCTCAGAGACTAGGAAAGTTTGGTCTTAGAGACCAGGGAGTTAGTCTTAGAGACTGGGAGGTTTGGTCTTAGAGACCAGGGAGTTAGTCTTAGAGACTGGGAGGTTTAGCCTGAGAGGCTGGGTAGTTCAGTTTGGGAAATTGGGAGGTCTAGTCTGAGAGACTAGGTAGTTCAGTCTGAGAGACTGGGTGGGATAGTCTGGGAAGGCTAGGATGATTACTTGCTTACATTGTCATTGCTTACATACTTATCTGATGATCATTGATATATGTGCATATGTGTGATTGTTTTATCACAGACATCATGTCATCTTCCTCCGAGAGTGGAGTGTCAGACACTATAGACTCGATAGCCATAGTTTCAGACGACGAGATCCTTCTAGAGGATGAGGTTTTCACTTCAGATACTACGAGCAGTGACGACGATGACTTTCAGCCCTTCGCCTTACCGGATTTCGGAGATGATTTACCTTTAGCTGAAGGGTTTCTTGACAGGGATCTACCTCTTGCTCAGATCCCTGCACCTATTCCTCTTGCTGCTTTTCCTGTTGAGGATCTACCTCTCGACGATATGCCAGATGATGACGTTGATCTCTTCATCGAGGGTCCCCCTGAGGATGACCAGGATGGCGGGGCTCCGATTGATGACGATGTCGCTATCCCACTTGCTGATATTCCGGTTCATGACCTTGTTGTCTTTGTTGATGAGATTCCAGTTGTCGATGCCATTGTTTTGCCACCTGTCGAGGTTCCTGTTTTATCTGACCAGTCTGGTCCCGACTCGTTTGAGTCCGTGTCGTCTTCTACTCTTCATACACTGGGATTACAGCGATATCCCACAGACACTGATTCCGACACTGCTATGTCTGAAGCGCCCATTCCGCAGCTGGGTTTTGGGTTCGTCCCTGACTTCCCACACGATTTTGATCCAGACCATGAGATGGAGTTTATCCCTGAGGAGCAGCCTGTTGAGGCACCTGTTTTTCCCGATGATCAGCTCCCTGATATACCTGCTGATCATGAGCTTGCTCCAGCTGACCCAGAGTCAGAGATTGCACCTGAGCCCGTTCTTGCTCACGACCTACCACCTGTGCATGACCCTATCCCTATTGATGTACCCATTGTTGCACCACCTCTTCCTAACCCGATCCCTGTGTTTGATGACCGTGCACCATTTGCTACCCATGTGGACCCTAGATATGCTCACACCCGTAATGGGTGGATTGAGGATGACGACGACTATCCTCCTTTTGTCAGACCAGTTACTCCCCATTTTGCACCTGTTCAGGCACCCGTTGATGTCACACAGTTTCACCCATGCTTGTCAGATGCGCACCGCGCAGATTTACCCATCACATTTCTTCAGGACATTCCTCCTCCCCGTCCAGGGGAAGGACCTTCAGGTCAGCAGCACACTCACATACCTTTTGTGTCAGGAGCCGATCAGTTCATGCCACAGTTTCCACACACGGCTTCTTCTTCTGCACCCATGGGCGAGCCATTTATTTTGTCTTCGCCCAACGTCATGCCTTTATCTGATCCATACTATCCCTTCCATGTTGGATACACGAGGGATGATATACTTTTGTCACTACAGTTACAGCAGGATATGCTGAGTCGTCGAGTTGCGGAGTTAGAGAGGATCCATCGTCCTCCACCTGGTACTGATCCATCACAGTCTGCTTTTCCACCTGCTCCACTATTTGCTTATCCGGATTTTGATATCCGTTTTCTCATGATGGAGCCGCAGATTTCTTGTTTGTTGCAGCTTGTTCATACACTAGAGGAGGAGCTAGCGCGTATGCACCATCTGCTTTTCATTCCTCCACCTCCTCCTCCCCCACCATCAACTTAGGGGTTTTTGGTTTGTCGCAGATATCATGCTTTTGATGAGAGCGCAACTATTGAGCCTGATTGCACAACATTTTGAAGAGCACATGATGACTTATGACTTTTGACATTTGACTTTTGGTTGTTGCATATTGTTAGACGATTTAGACAAGGGTGATGTGACCCTTAGTCTCTTTCGATGTACGATACATTTGTAAAACTTGTAAACTGTACTTGTGGTCTTGTTATATGATAGCTCAATCGCAACGTTCTCATTACATGCGTTGTTGGATTATTTGTTTTGTGTTATGACATGGGATGTTATGTATTATTGTGTTGATGAATGTTACTACATGCGCGTATTACATACTTACTATACTTGTTATGACCTGACCAACGTGATCTTCTTATAGAAGATGCCTCCACGAAGAGAAAACCGTTTGCCCACTACTGAGGCTGAACTCCAGGAAAGGATCTCCCGAGCAATAGCGGATTACGAGGCCTCACGCGCTGAAACTAGCGGGAATACCTCAAGGAACAACCCACCCCATGGTAATGTTTAAGTCGCTTGAGACACATTACGTTACAATTGGATATTCCATATGCGGTTGCTAATACTTTCTGTGAATGACGTTACTTGTACAGGCTATACCTTTAAATAGTTTCTAGACTGTAAACCGCTGAATTTTGATGGCACTGGGGGTGCTGTGGGTTTTGTTAGATGGGCAGAGAAGACCGATTCGATGTTAAAGATGAGCAAATGCGCACCAAATCAGCAAGTTACCTACATCTCCGGTCTGTTCATAGATGGAGCACTTTCGTGGTGGAATCTCCAAGTCCAAACTCTGGGGGAGGCAGCGGCTTACGCGTTGACTTGGAACAAGTTGAAGGAGCTCATTCGAAAGAAATACTGCTCCAGGGCTGAGATCCAGAAATTAGAAACCGAATTCTGGAACCTCAAGGTGGACGGCCCGAAGATCGCCGAGTATGTGCAAAGATTCCACGATTTATCTCATGTGGTACCATACATGGTTACACCGGAATTTAAGCGCGTTGAGCGTTTCATCTGGGGGTTGGCGCCTCAGATCATGAGTATGGTAACAACGTCCAAGCCGCCGACAATTACTGAAGCTATCGACCCGAGCGTGTCACTGACTGAAGAAGCTATTCGGTTAAACAAGTTTTCAATCTCTGACCCGAAAAAGAAGGAAACACATGTTGAATCATCGAGTGAGAACAAGAGGAAGTTCTCAAACTTCAAAAAGGGTACCAACAGTGTTAGCAAGAAAGAAGATGGAAGCGCACCAGCCAGGGCCAGAACTGGTGCCGAAAACAAAGGCAGGGGGAACATGGGCGCTCTGCCCAAATGTGATGTATGCCAATATCATCACCCCGGCCAGTGCAGATTCAGGAAATGTGAGTCTTGTGGGAAGACTGGCCACTCAAAAGAAACATGCTGGGCTGGTACTGGTGTTGGTCGTGGTAGTCAAAGGGGTTATGGAGGTGGGAATGGAAACCGCCAACAGGGAGGAAATGGCGGGAATGGAAATCGTGGAAATGCTGGGAATCAAGCTGGTAACTGGGGAGCGAACATCAATCGAGGCGGTAATGGTAATGGGAATGGTCGAGGACCAGGGTGTTTCAATTGTGGAGACATGGGGCACTTTAAGCAGGAATGCACGAAACTCAATCAAGCACAAGGAAGAGTTTTCAATATTGGTGCGAGGGAGGCATGCCAAGATCCTAATGTGGTTACTGGTACGTTCCCTATTAATCAACGCTTTGCATCTGTTCTATTTGACACTGGTGCCGACTATAGTTTTGTATCGCTAGAATTTAAAAGTATGCTTGGGTTAACTGATAGTAAGTTAGACATTCCGTACTCAATTGAACTGGCTAATGGAAAGCTAGTTGAAACGAATGAAGTCATCAGAGGATGCGTAATAGAGCTGGGAGAGCACGAGTTTACACTGGATCTACTGCCAGTCGAGTTGGGAAGCTTCGACGTGGTAGTAGGAATGGATTGGTTGTCAAGCAACAGAGCCGAAATTGCATGTCACGAGAAGACCATTCGCATCCCAATGGCGGATGGAGAAATGATTGTGGTACATGGAGAGAAGCGCGATACGCCCTTGAGGATCATTAGTTGCTTGAAGGCTAGAAAATGTTTGAAGAAGGGATGTGCTGCCTTCTTGGCGCACATCGTGGATAAGGAAGCCGTTGAGTCAAAGATAGAAGATATTCCAGTCGTGAAGGAGTATCCTGAAGTCTTTCCAGAAGAATTTCCAGGATTGCTGCCGCAGCGACAAGTCGAGTTCCACATTGACTTAGTTCCAGGTGTTGCACCTGTGGCTAAGGCACCTTATCGACTTACGCCTTCCGAGATGCAAGAACTGTCAATGCAACTTCATGAGCTGTTGGATAAAGGATTTACCAGGCCAAGCTTCTCGCCTTGGGGAGCTCCAGTTTTGTTTGTCAAGAAGAAGGACGGTAGTTATCGCATGTGCATCGACTACCTGGAGCTTAACAAGTTGACTATCAAGAATAGATATCCTTTGCCAAGGATTGATGACCTGTTCGATCAACTACAAGGTTCGAGTTGTTACTCCAAGATCGATCTTCGATCGGGTTATCACCAGTTACGTATTCAAGAGGAGAGTATTTCAAAGACTGCCTTCAGAACTCGATATAGACATTACGAGTTCCTGGTTATGCCGTTTGGTTTGACAAACGCGCCAGCTGTATTCATGGATTTGATGAACAGAGTGTGTAAGCCATATCTCGATAAGTTTGTGATCGTGTTTATTGATGACATTTTGATATACTCAAAGACGAAGGAAGAACATGAGCAACATCTAAGAGCCATCTTAGAGCTGCTTAAGAAAGAGAAGTAATACACGAAGTTCTCAAAGTGCGAGTTCTGGTTACGCGAGGTTCACTTCCTTGGTCACGTGGTTAATGGAAATGGAATCCATGTGGATCCTACAAAGATCGAGGCAATCAACAATTGGGAGACCCCAAAAACGCCAACCGAGATTCGATAATTTCTAGGTTTGGCAGGTTATTATTGCAGATTTATTGAGGATTTCTCGAAGATCGCTCAACCTTTGACCTCCCTCACACAGAAAGTCAAGAAGTATGAATGGGGAGACAAGCAAGAAGAAGCATTTCAGCTGTTGAAGAACAAGCTCTGCGACGCACCCATCTTATCCCTACCCGAAGGTACTGACGACTTCATGGTATATTGCGACGCTTCACGTCAAGGTTTAGGCTGCGTGCTGATGCAGCGACAGAAGGTTATAGCCTATGCTTCAAGTCAGTTGAAGGTTCACGAGAAGAACTACACCACGCATGACTTGGTGTTAGGCGCCGTGGTGTTTGCATTAAAGATCTAGCGACATTACTTGTACGGCATGCGATGCACCATCTTTACTGATCACAAGAGCTTACAACATATTTTTTTTTTATCAAAAAGAGCTTAACATGAGACAAAGACGATGGGTAGAGTTGTTAAATGACTATGATTGTGAGATCAAGTATCACCCAGGGAAGGCGAATATAGTCGCCGATGCCTTAAGTCGGAAGGAAAGGCATAAGCCCATAAGGGTTAGGGCTTTGGAAATGATTGTTCAGACAGACCTCACGTTACGCATTCGTGTTGCGCAGAGGGAAGCTCTTAAAAGGGAGAATCTTGAGAATGAATATCTCCGGGGGATGGAGAAGCAATTGGTACCGAAGGAGGATGGAACATTATGTTTCTTGGGAAGAATTTGGGTTCCTTTCTTTGGTGGTCTGAGAAACGTTATTTTTTATGAGGCTCACAAGTCACGGTACTCGATCCATCCAGGATCGGATAAAATGTACCAGGATTTAAAGGATTTCTATTGGTGGCCGAGATTAAAGGGCGATGTTGCAACACATGTTGGCAAATGTTTGACTTGCACCAAGGTGAAGGCCGAATACCAGAAGCCTTCAGGTCTTCTGCAACAACCCGAAATACCCATGTGGAAATGGGAGCAGATTTCAATGGACTTCATAACGAAATTGCCAAGAACACCCAGAGGTCACGATATGATTTGGGTAATCGTAGACCGTCTGACCAAATCTGCACACTTTTTGCCAATCAAGGAGAAGGATAATACAAGAAAGCTTGCTGAGCTATACCTGAGAGAGATTGTTGCACGACATGGAGTGCCTCTCTCAATTATTTCTGATAGAGATGGAAGATTCGTGTCAAGGATTTGGCAGTCCTTCCAAGAAGCTTTTGGTTCTCAGTTGAGTCTGAGTACTGCATTCCATCCACAGACAGATGGCCAAAGCGAGCGAACGATACAAACGTTGGAAGACATGTTAAGAGCTTGCGTGATGGATTCGGGTGGTAGTTGGGACACTTACTTACCCTTGGTAGAATTCTCTTACAACAACAGCTACCATGAAAGTATCCAAGCTGCACCATTTGAAGCTCTATATGGACGCAAGTGTCGATCACCGTTATGATGGGCAGACGCGGGAGATAGACAGCTTGTTGGTCCGGAATTGGTCCAAGAAACAACTGATAAGATTACACAGATCCGAGAGCGTATAAGGGCGGCTCGTGATCGACAAAAGAGTTACGCGGACCGAAGAAGGAAACCTCTGGAGTTTGAGGTAGGAGATATGGTTTTGTTGAAGGTTTCACCCTGGAAAGGTGTAGCACGCTTTAGGAAGCGTGGGAAATTGAACCCAAGATACATCGGACCATTCAAAATCCTAGAGAGAATTGATCTTGTAGCTTACAAGTTGGATCTACCCGAAGAACTGAATGGCGTTCATGATACATTTCATGTATCTAACCTGAAAATGAGTACAACTCAAGAAACAGTTGTCATACCTGCCGATGAAGTTCACATTGATGACACACTCCACTTCATTGAAGAACCTGTTGAGGTTACTGATTGGAAAGTTAACAAGACGCGAAGGAGTAGTGTCAAACTCATCAAGGTTCGTTGGAACGCGCGACACGGCCCAGAGTTCACTTGGAAGCGTGAGGATCGCATGAGGGCAAAATACCCACATTTATTCCCCAAGACCCCTGCAACTAGAAGCAGAACTTAAATTTCGGGACGAAATTTTCTTAACAGGGGGAGAATGTGACAACCCTCACAAAA
>JARYGA010014191.1:0-15057 GCA_030545235.1 Helianthus tuberosus | reverse complement strand
TCATGAGATTGTACCATTTAAATTAGAGAAAAGTGCTCGGATAGTCCCTGTGATTTACTCCGATTTCACCTTTAGTCTCTACATTTTCAAAATTACAGCTATAGTCCCCAACTTTGTCAAATTTGTTTTCGGATAGTCCCTGAAACGGATGAAGGTTAGTTTTTTGTGTTAAATGAGTGTAAAATGACCAGATACCCTTTATTTAAAAAAAACATTAATTAATTAAACATTTATAAAGATAAGTGGGGCCCATCTTCCCCTCCTTCTTCATCTCTTAGAGCATTCACATCCTAACCATCAAATTATGTGAGGAGGGGTTTTTATATTATAAAGGGTATAAAAAGTGGTTGTGAGTAGAGGAGAGAGAAAATGTTACTGTTCATCTGTATATTTGGGGGGACACTGTTCACCTGTTATAATTTTTTAATATATTTTGAAAGTGGTTGTTAGTGGAAGTGAGAGAAAAATGTAATGATAATATTATTTAATTGAAATGAGAGAGAAAAAGTATTTGTTTTTAGTGGAAATATATTGATATAGGAGTTGTTTTTTTAGTGGAATGTATGTATAATTTGATGGTTAGGATGTGAATGCTCTTAGCAAGCCATCACCAAAACCCTTTCCCACCCAGCTATCAAAACCTGCAACAGCCAATAACCACCTTCACACGTTAACATCCGATTGAACTCCTCCATTATATTTTTATAAATAATAAACTTTGAATCAAGTTGTGAATTGTGATGAGTTTAGTGGTTGAACTCCTCTGTAAAGCAATACAATTTCATAACTGAGAAAAGGCTTGTTAAATGGAGATGGTTTTGATGATGATGATGATTGTTTCAGATGTACCATATCGCTCCGTCAGATGTTCACCGTGAAACGTACGCGTCGTCGCCTCAGGTTGCTGTTCCGAAGACTGCTTTGCCACCGAAATCTTCTGTTGTCACCGGAATTGACACCGTTGCAGACTAAGGAGACAGATTGATCGATGGTTGGAGTTGATGTGGGTTCGAAGATGACGTCGGAGTTAATATGGGTTCGGTGGTGTTTATGGGTACAATCTTCCATGATTGATTTGGGTTTTGGAGTTTGTGATTGATATTGTGAGAATTTGCAGTTGATTGAGAGAATTTTAGGGAAGATATGAAGATGGACGAATGAGAAACTCTTGATTTGGGTTTTTGGATTTAAGAGCTCTACTTTCTTCATCATTTTCTATGATTTGCTGCATTAATGTATTTATTTTCCAAAATTTTGAGTTTATGAAATTAATATATTTTATGTTGCAGCTATACTGGAGCAGAGAAGACATTAACAGTATGGGATATATGGTACATAATTCTTATTTGAATATATTGGTTTCACGGCCTTAGTTGAACATGATCTGTGCAATTTCTCGTTTTTCTGGTGAAGGGTGATGGTGGCAGTGGAGGTGAGGGTGGGGCGGATGAGATGGTGGCAGTAGTGGATGAGGAATTAAAAAATGGTAAATTGGCAGAGGTTGAAGGGTAATGGTGGTAGCAGTGGATGAGGAATTAAAAAATGGTAGATTGGCAAAGGTTGAAGGGTGATGGTGGCAGTGGTGGATGAGACCGACGATGATGGTGGGAGCGTGAGGTGATGGCGTTTTTCCGGCGGGGTCAGGTGGTGGTGGTTGTGGTAGAAGGTGGAGGTGGTAAAGATTGAGAAAGATGAAGAGGGTGGGGGCCCACTCCTGCGATTGCAGCGATTCCAAAGTACGTCGGAGAGTTGGAAAAGCAGAGTGGCCGGAAAGTGAAGTAATGATTTAGTTTGATGAAGAAGATGCCCGGAATGTCCCTGTGGTTTGGCTTTTTAAGGAAAGGGTATTTTTGTCATTTCACACACTTTTAACTGAGAAAACTAACTGATGTTAGGCACAGGGACTATCCAGGAACGAAAATTGAAAAGTTAGGGACTATAGCTGTAATTTTAGAAAGTTAAAGACTAAAGGTGAAAAAATGACAAACCACAGAGACTATCCGGGCATTTAACTCTTTAAATTATGTATACAACAAATGTAAAATAAAAAGACTACCTATAGCTACCCAAATATAATACAAAAACGGCAATTTTGGTTTTCAAATCTCATATCATAGACCTAAAGCCATTATCCCCGTTTTGGTTCTCATTGCAAAATCTGGCTGTTGATCTTTAGAATGATCTTTGCTAAAAAAATCATTAATTAGTGAATAGAATTGAATCCAAGGTCATAAGAGCGAAGGAGAAGGGTAATAAAATCCCTAATCTAAAAATGAGGAAATACATGGGTTTTTTTTTTCACAAAGTTGGAACATATGAATAAAAAAAGATCCAAACTATAACTTAGGTTCTAATATTACAGAAAAAGCAATTACTTATTTCTTTGTATGCTTCTAACAAATCACAAACCTAAAGGAAGATGGAAAATTTGGAAATAACACATGACCTGGACTGTGCGGGGGAGGGGGATCTTGTACAATCGGCGAAAGCCCGATCTAGCAATATCGTGCAAGTGAAAGAAGGGAAAATCGCTTGTAAAGCTCTTTCCGTGAGTCAAATACTACTTAAATTCTATGTATGTATTTAGTCAACCGCAAAGTCATAACCAAACAACAAATTTAAACTCTATTCCCATATACGATCAATAAATTCATCAATAAATATTGAATAATAATATTGTTTTAATATTTTTTTATCAAGTAATATATATATAGGGTAAGGATAGTGTAAAAGGGAAAGATCCACTAAAAAGTGGATTTTGCCTAAGTAGCCTAAGAAGGATTGTAATGATGACATGTGTCACTCCTAATAAGAAGGAATGAAGGGCATTTTGGTCCTTATAAATAGGAGTGAAAATGACATGTGGCACCCATTTTGTTTTTTAAAAATACAAAAAAAAATCTAGTACAAAAAAATATAGCACGAAAAAATTCAGCAAAAAATGTAGTACAAAAAAATCCTGCACAAAAAATTGAGGAAAAAAATTTAAGACAAAAAAATCCAGCACAAAAATATAGTACAAAAATCCAGCACAAAAAAATGTTATACAACATAGAAATACAACACATTTTAGTAGGTTTTTTAGTCTTCATATTTTATATAGCAATATGGTACTCAAATTAAAGATAAAAAGACGCTCGATTTTACGGTGAATTTTTTATGAAAAAATAATGTCGTATAAAAAAGTTATGAACGTTTAAAAAATGAGGGTGGAATATGCATGTGCCTTGCATGTGGAGAGAGAAAGTCCATAAATAGGATTTTCCCAAGATACCATTGCACTCCTTCTTTTTCCTACACTTTCATCTTAACCATTGATTTGAAAAATGAATGGTTAAGATTTCTTCTCATCCTACTTAGGCAAAATAAACTTTTTATTTGATCTTACCCCTAGTGTAAAAAGGGCCTAAAGTGCTCAAAGTGTGAGAAGTGTATTATAACACTATATATAATACTATATAACACCATATAAACACCGTATAACAATATGTAACACCATATAATACCATATAACACTATGTAACACTATATATCATTATATAACAAATATAACACTATACATCTATCATAGACATGCTATCAGACAACCTATAGTGTTATATTTGTTATATAATGATATATAGTGTTACATAGTGTTATATGGTGTTACATATTGTTATACGGTGTTTATATGGTGTTATATAATATTATATATAGTGTTATAATACACTTCTCACACTTTGAGCACTTTTTACAGGATCCTCTACCATAGTACCTATATATATAGGGTAAGGTTCATGCGAGAACCGCGAGAAGCAATGTGAACACAACCTAAAATAGCTAAAAAAACCTAACCCCCACCCCCCCCCCCCCCAAAAAAAAACCTAACCCCCTCCCCAAGCTAAATGCTAAAAACTAAAACCCAAAAAAAACCTAAAAAAAACCTAACCCCACCCCACCTGTAACACCCCGTGTTTTCACAAGTCAAAGTCAAAGTCAAGGTCTAAGTCAACGACCGATTTCGCGCAACTTGACTTGCAGGAATTTCTTTATTTTATTCGTATTATGTGGAGTAAGTGTTGTTACTGACAATAATCGAGGTGTATTCAATCGACCTACGACTGTGAACTATAGGAAGCAACAATGCGATAAAGTTAACTAATCAATAATCAAGCTATGCTAATCAAATCGAAATCAATTCGCAACTCGAGCTACGTATTTTTACTTGTTATTATACGTGTGTGTGTGCCTTACGTGTTACCTGTGCATTTTATTTATGTTTTGTTGTGATAATCAAGCGAACTCAATCGAAACTCGAAATCTAACTCGAATCGTGAACGAACTATGATAATTGGTGGAAAATAGATTATGCAAGATATGAGTGTTTGGGACTAAAAGTAAATTGATTAGGAAACCCTATCGTATCGAACCGCTCGCAATCGAAATCAAAATATCAAGAATCGTCGCGCGAAACACTCGAAAAGTGCGACTGATCGATCAGGCTCCCAGCCGATCAAACAGCCAGCCGAACGGACTGCTGTCCGATCGAGCTGCCTGGCCGATCGGTCAGCACTTACCCCTTTTGGCATCCTATAAATACCCCTGTCACTGTCATTCTTTCCACTTTTGGAAACCTCTGACCGACCAGCACGCTCAGCTCATCTTTTCGCAGATTTCTCTCGATTCCGGTAAGTTTTCGTCCTAAATCTTGTACTTTCCTGATCTATACGCACTCCTACACCTTTCTATCTTTCAAATCTTAACTTTTAACCGTGAAATCATCAAGAATCAAGTGTTCTAGGATGATGTCATCATGGGTTCTTGAAGAACATCATGGTTTGGCCTCAATCTACCAAGAATAGCTTGGATCTAGCCGATTTCCACAAAAACAAACAAAGATCTTTAGTAGATCTAAACTTATACACGGTGAAAAAGGACTGAAAGATGGTTTTCCAACTTTCTTTCAACTCTTTTACACCCAATGCCTTCAACCGGTAGAAACGGAGCTTGTGCCGATTTACAAATCACTTCGGAGATTGTATGGCTTAAGGTCCGGATTCTACCCACGAGGTTAACCGGTTACGGGTTAAACGTTAAACTCCGTTCCGAACGGTTCACCGGCCGGATTTGGATGATTCCTGTCCAAGCAGGGGAAACAAATAAGAACAAGGGTTCTATGGTTCGACTCGTTGTCAAAATACCTCGATATAACGACAAACAAACCTGAACAACCAAGTGTTAGACGAACAGGCCGACCAGGTCAGGAGGCTGACCGATCGGACTGCTGTCCGAACGGACAACCAGTCGATCGGACAGTCAGCCGATCGACCAGGCCAGCCGATCGGCTAGCACATGGTCCCACACTTGAACAATTCGTTGAAGAGAGTATTGAACGAACTGCTGTTCGATCGGACTACTGTCCGATTGGATTACTCTTCGGATCATGAGATACTATGCTTCAATACTTAATCGATTTTTCAACATGTTCAATGCACTAGAAGTGCCACCCGATCGAACAGCCGTCCGATCAGGTGACACCCTGTTGTCCGATCGAGCAGCAATTGTGTTATTCGATCGATCAACTGTCCGATCCACTGCACCATACTTTACACTTCATTTAAAGTCTTTGACTAGTTGACCTGTCCGATCGAACACCTGTCCGATCCAAAGACTAAACATTGCAATTCATTTGAATGCCTAACCGATCGACCGACCTGAAAGGTAAAGGTACTTCAATGTTTTCAAATGCTACAACGAAAACTTCAAAAGTCAAGCCATCATACACAAACACATCCTTCTCAAAGGAAGAAACAATCCACTCGAACAGCCATCCGATCGGCCTACCAACCGACCGGACAGCAGACCGAACGGGCTGTCAACCGAACGGTCAGCCGTCCGATCGAACTACCGTCCGATCGACCAGCTGTCCGACTCTCCAACACTTGTTTTCCGTTTTACGCTTCACTTATCGTTATGCTACCGAATCTATTCAGGAACAAAGTTGTTAAGCCAGGGGTGAAACCCTAACCTTGACGACTTATTCCGCACCTTTTACAAGATTCTCACCAAAGTCTCGACGGACTCCAACGACCTGAAGTCACGACACGACTAACGGGATGTGTGCCCAACGCCCAAGAATCAAGGCAAGGACATAATTCTGAAAGCCAGACGTAGACAACAAGTCCTTGCGAATAGTTGAATCCCTTTGGTTAGTCAATGTCTAATAGCCGCAGACAATCCATTTCTTGATTTTTATGTGTTTAGATTCAGAGCCCGCAACTGTCGACTCTGATGTGTCGTCGATTTTATGTGCTGATATATGTGTTTACCTGTTTATGTGTTTAGTTTTGAGGATTTACTCGATTTTTGCTTGTACTTCGATCGACACACACAATTCGCACTGCGTTTTTATCTCAAATCGCTAAGGTGTGGGCAACTTCATGATACGCTTATACTACACGACTCGATATATCAAATGCAAACGCTATATTCGAACACTCGTAACTTTGATTGATAGATTTCTGTATTATGAGGCAGTCAGAATGCTCTGTATGCTCCTATGTGCCTCTAGTGATTAAATGCGTATGTGTTTCCTTGCTTCTGTGTTACGTGATTATGTGCTCTACGTGCTTATGTGTATATGTAAATTTTGTGCTCTATGTGTTATGTGTTTACGTGAATATACGTGTTCCTGAACTTTAGTAAGTAGTAGACGTGTGAGGTGAGATTCGAATACAATGTGTTGAGTTCCGTGGCGATGTCTATTGCAGATAATGTCGTCTGGATCCCGTCACGCACTTTCTCGTCAGGAGAAGAGAGACAAACGCCTTGCTTCCATCATCGCCAAAAGTGTGGCAAAGGCCGTGAGTGATGTTTACGAGAATGTCAGCAAATCGTCCGAGGAATCGAGAACCGAAGCTCCTAAAGCTACCTCAAGACCCTTCAGCTTCAAGCAATTCAAGTCGTGTGGGCCAAAAGAATTCACTGGCGAGGGAGGTCCCACTGCACTATTTCACTGGTTTGATTCCATTGAGGTTACTCTGCGACAGAGTGGTTACCCTGATGACCTCCGTACTCTGAATGCTACCGGCGTTTTCCAGTCCCGTGCACTAGACTGGTGGACGGCCGAGAGGAACAAGCGAGGGAACGATGCAGCCTACGGTCTGTCGTGGGATGAGCTCAAGGAAGTTATGCTAGAGGAATTCTGCCCTCCTCACGAACGTCAAAAGCTAGAAGATGAATTTTGGCACATACAGCAAAAGGATGGTGACAATGCTGGTCTCACTGCTCGTTTCAAACAGCTCAGAATTATCTGTCCCGATCAAGTCAAGACTCTCGACATGACAATCAAGAAGTACATCCGGGCCCTGCCCGACTGCGTTGCTGATTTCGTGCAAGCGGCTAAGACTACGACGATCGAGGAAACTTATCTGCTAGCCGTTGAAATCAACGACAAGTGGGTTAAGGCTGGTGTCTGGGATAAGACTTCGAAGCATCTACATCAAGCTACCGCTACCGCACCGACTGTTGAACCCACCTCATCGAGCAGCAAGAGGAAGAACAAGAGAAAGAACAACTCCAGCAACACGAACTGTGCGATCACTGCTGCACCAATTCAAGTTGTACCAGCTCAACAGCGTCAAGTAGCGGTGCCTGTGGCTAATGCACCACCTGCAAAGCTTGCATACACTGGGCCACACCCGCTCTGCCCTACTTGCACCTACCATCACCCAACTGCCATTGCTTGCCGTTTTTGTGCTCATTGCAATGTATACGGCCATTTTACTGCCAACTGCCGTATTCGACAAGCTCCTGCTCATCAAGCTCTACTCACCGCCCCACAGGGTCAACAAGCTCCTCCGGCACCCGCAGTCAAAGCCAGAGCCTGCTTCGCATGTGGCGACCCGAATCATTTCGCCAACATGTACCCAAACAGGGTTGTGAAACAAGAGCCCCAGCAGCAACAGCCTCAACAGCAGCAGCAACAGCAGCAACAACAGCAGCAACAACAACAACAGGCCGCACGCGCCAGAACTTTCAACCTCAACGTGCGTCAAGCCTAGGCCGGCAACAACGTGGTCAATGGTACGTTCCTTGTGAATGGTATTTATGCTTCATGTTTGTTTGATACTGGAGCCGATAACTGCTTTGTGTCGTTTGAATTTGAGAAACTCCTTAGTCGTAAACGTTCCCAACTCTCCTCGACATTCGATGTGGAAGTCGCTACCGGAAGAACCGTCGCTGTCAATTCTGTTATCCGTGATTGTACTCTTGAGCTCAACAATCACATCTTCCCAATCGACCTCATTCCGATGCAACTCGGAAGTTTCGACGTCATAGTAGGCATGGACTTTCTTCGGGAAAACCATGCTGAAGTTGTGTGCTTCGACAAGATGATTCGATTTTCGCTTGCAAATGGTGACTTATTGTGTGTATATGGCGATACTACTTCAAAGGGGCTCAAGCTTATGTCATGCGTGAAAGCCAGCAAATATCTCCGCAAGGAATACAGGGCTTTCTTGGCTAACATTGTAGTAGCGGAGAAGGAAAAGAAAGAGAAAAAGGAAGTGAAAGACGTTCCTGTGGTTCGAGAATTTCCTAATGTTTTTCCATAGGATTTTCCCGGACTACCGCCAAGTCGTGATATCGACTTTCGTATCGACCTCATTCCTGGAGCCAACCCTATTGCCAAGGCTCCCTACCGACTCGCGCCATCCGAAATGCGCGAACTCTCAACCCAACTCCAGGAATTACTTGAGAAAGGCTTCATTCGCCCGAGCACCTCTCCTTGGGGCGCGCCAGTCCTTTTCGTCAAAAAGAAGGACGGGTCGTTCATGATGTGCATCGACTATCGGGAATTGAATAAGTTAACTATCAAGAACCGCTATCCCCTACCTCGCATCGACGATTTGTTTGATCAACTACAAGGCGCTACGTGTTTCTCCAAGATCGATCTACGTTCAGGATATCACCAACTGCGTTTACAAGAGGAGGATATACCCAAAACCGCATTTCGCACCCGATACGGTCATTACGAATTCGTTGTTATGCCTTTTGGCTTAACCAACGCACCAGCGGTTTTCATGGATCTGATGAATCGCGTGTGTAAACCATATCTCGACCGATTCGTCATCGTATTCATCGACGATGTCTTGATCTATTCCAAATCGAAAGCCGAACACGCGCAACATTTACGTTTGGTTCTCGAGCTACTCCAGGGGAACCAACTCTATGCCAAGTTCTCCAAGTGTGAATTCTGGTTGGAGGAAGTTCAATTTCTGGGTCACATTGTTAATAGTCAAGGTATTCACGTCGATCCTACGAAGATTGAAGCAGTTAAGAGCTGGGTTACACCCAAGAACCCGTCTGAAGTCCGCTCTTTTCTCGGACTAGCGGGTTATTATCGACGATTTATCGAGGGATTCTCCAAGATCGTTGTACCGCTTACCTCTCTCACGCATAAAGACAAGCCTTTTGTTTGGGGAACTAAACAAGAGACTGCTTTCCGAACCCTCAAGCACATGCTTTGCAATGCTCCTGTTCTCACGTTGCCCGACGGAAACAATGATTTCATTGTCTATTGTGATGCTTCCAACCTTGGTCTTGGTTGTGTTCTCATGCAACGGGACAAGGTCATAGCTTACGCATCTCGTCAGCTCAAAATCCACGAGAAGAACCATACAACCCACGATCTCGAGCTAGGCGCAGTTGTTTTTGCGTTATAGATTTGGCGACACTACCTAAATAGTACTAAGTGTACGATCTTCACCGATCATAGGAGCCTACAACACATCTTAAATCAGAAGGAACTTAATATGCGTCAACGCCGATGGGTAGAACTTCTCAACAACTACGACTGTGAGATTCGTTATCACCCAGGCAAGGCAATTGTTGTTGCCGACGCATTTAGCAGACGGAGCTATCTGCTTAGCACTTGTAATGTTCAAGCCCAACACGATCTCGAAACCCTCATCCGTGACGCTCAACATGCGTGTTTTAACGAACGCACCCTGAAGAAAGAAAGAATCTACCACGATGGAGCCCAACTTGTGAGCAAATCGAATGGGATATTCCACTTTTTAGACCGAATTTGGATTCCCAAACGAACTGAGTTGCGACATATTCTGATGGACGAAGCCCACAAATCCCGGTAATCTGTTCATCCCGGTGCTGATAAGATGTACCAGGACCTTCGCTATAAGTACTGGTGGCCGGGTATGAAAAGAGATATCGCTCTCTACGTCGAAAAATGCCTAACTTGTGCTAGAGTCAAGGCTGAACATCAAAGACCCTCTGGCTTACTCGAACAACCACCAATTCCCATGTGGAAGTGGGAAAGTATAGCTATGGACTTTATAACCAAGCTACCACACACGTCATCAGGTCACGACAGCATTTGGGTTTTGGTCGACCGTTTGACTAAATCAGCTCACTTTCTGCCGATACGAGAAGACTACAAGGTAGAACGATTAGCCCGAATCTACACCGATAAGATCATTTGTAATCATGGGATGCCTCGTGACATCATTTCTGATCGTGATGCTCGGTTTACCTCGCGACTGTGGGAAACGTTTCAAACGGCACTCGGTATAACGCTTAATCTAAGTACCGCTTTCCACCCTCAAACCGACGGTCAGACTGAAAGAACGATTCGTACTCTTGAAGACATGCTCCGTTCGTGTGTCCTAGACTTCAGTGGTAATTGGGATAAATACCTGCCGTTAGTCGAATTCTCGTATAACAACAACTACCATTCTAGCATCCAAATGGCACCATTCGAGGAATTATACGGAAGAAGATGTCGATCGCCTATTGTATGGAACGAGATCGGTCATTCGCAATTAACCGGTCCTGAGCTATTGCAAGAAACGACAGACAAAATTTTCCAAATTCGAGACAACCTGGTAAAAGCTCGGGATCGACAGAAAAGTTACGCCGATAAAAAGCGCAAGCCCCGTGAATTTGACGTTGGTGACTACGTACTCCTAAAGGTATCACCTTGGAAGGGTGTAGTCCGATTCGGCAAGAAGGGAAAACTCGCGCCTCGATATGTTGGACCTTTTAAGATTCTGGAAAGGATCGAAAAAATCGCCTACAGACTCGAACTACCGGAGGAACTGAGTAATGTCCACCCGACTTTCCACGTGTCAAACCTCCGAAAGTGCCTAGCCAACCACGACTTACACGTTTCTCTAGATGATCTACAAGTGAACGAAACATTACACTTCGTGGAAAAGCCTGTCGAGATCATGGATTGCCAAACCAAGCAACTCAGACGCTCACGCATTCCTATTGTGAAAGTCCGATGGGAAGGCAAACGAGGCGCAGAGTTCACTTGGGAACTCGAAAGCGACATGAAGGCTAAGTACCCGCAGTTGTTTCAAGAGAGGATCTAGAGAGAGAAAGTAGCATTGTGATTCTAGTGCTTTGTACGATTTCATATCAATCTATAGAATCACCGATTTTAGTACGTTCTTGTGTGTTTGGTCACGTTCGTGTACGGATTCCGCAATCGTTTCGGAGTCAAAACCGGTCCAAACAGAAAGTTCTCAAATGTGATTCACGGCGTTGTACAGCTTTCAGCTTAATTTCGGGACGAAATTCCCTAAACAAGGGGAGGCTGTAACACCCCGTGTTTTCACAAGTCAAAGTCAAAGTCAAGGTCTAAGTCAACGACCGATTTCGCGCAACTTGACTTGCAGGAATTTCTTTATTTTATTCGTATTATGTGGAGTAAGTGTTGTTACTGACAATAATCGAGGTGTATTCAATCGACCTACGACTGTGAACTATAGGAAGTAACAATGCGATAAAGTTAACTAATCAATAATCAAGCTATGCTAATCAAATCGACATCAATTCGCAACTCGAGCTACGTATTTTTACTTGTTATTATACGTGTGTGTGTGCCTTACGTGTTACCTGTGCATGTTTATTTATGTTTTGTTGTGATAATCAAGCGAACTCAATCGAAACTCGAAATCTAACTCGAAATGCAATCGAACTCGAATTGTGAACGAACTATGATAATTGGTGGAAAATAGATTATGCAAGATATGAGTGTTTGGGACTAAAAGTAAATTGATTTGGAAACCCTATCGTATCGAACCGCTCGCAATCAAAATCGAAATATCAAGAATCGTCGCGCGAAACACTCGAAAAGTGCGACTGATCGATCAGGCTCCCAGCCGATCGAACAGCCAGCCGAACGGACTGCTGTCCGATCGAGCTGCCTGGCCGATCGGTCAGCACTTACCCCTTTTGGCATCCTATAAATACCCCTGTCATTGTCATTCTTTCCACTTTTGGAAACCCCTGACCGACCAGCACGCTCAGCTCATCTTTTCGCAGATTTCTCTCGATTCCGGTAAGTTTTCGTCCTAAATCTTGTACTTTCCTAATCTATACGCACTCCTACACCTTTCTATCTTTCAAATCTTAACTTTTAACCGTGAAATCATCAAGAATCAAGTGTTCTAGGATGATGTCATCATGGGTTCTTGAAGAACATCATGGTTTGGCCTCAATCCACCAAGAATAGCTTGGATCTAGCCGATTTCTACAAAAACAAACAAAGATCTTTAGTAGATCTAAACTTATACATGGTGAAAAAGGATTGAAAGATGGTTTTCCAACTTTCTTTCAACTCTTTTACACCCAATGCCTTCAACCGGTAGAAACGGAGCTTGTGCCGATTTACAAATCACTTCGGAGATTGTATGGCTTAAGGTCCGGATTCTACCCACGAGGTTAACCGGTTACGGGTTAAACGTTAAACTCCGTTCCGAACGGTTCACCAGCCGGATTTGGGTGATTCCTGTCCAAGCAGGGGAAACAAATAAGAACAAGGGTTCTATGGTTCGACTCGTTGTCAAAATACCTCGATATAACGACAAACAAACCTGAACAACCAAGTGTTAGACGAACAGGCCGACCAGGTCAGGAGGCCGACCAGGTCAGGAGGCTGACCGATCGGACTGCTGCCCGAACGGACAACCTGTCGATCGGACAGTCAGCCGATCGACCAGGCCAGCCGATCGGCTAACACATGGTCCCACACTTGAACAATTCATTGAAGAGAGTATTGAACGAACTGCTGTTCGATCGGACTACTGTCCGATTGGATTACTCTTCGGATCATGAGATACTATGCTTCAATACTTAATCGATTTTTCAACATGTTCAATGCACTAGAAGTGCCACCCGATCGAACAGCCGTCCGATCAGGTGACACCCTGTTGTCCGATCGAACAGCAATTGTGTTATTCGATCGATCAACTGTCCGATCCACTGCACCATACTTTACACTTCATTTAAAGTCTTTGACTAGTTGACCTGTCCGATCGAACACCTGTCCGATCGAACACCTGTCCGATCGAACACCTGTCCGATCCAAAGACTAAACATTGCAATTCATTTGAATGCCTAACCGATCGGGTTGCCGGCCGATCGAACAGCCGTCCGATCGACCGACCTGAAAGGTAAAGGTACTTCAATGTTTTCAAATGCTACAACGAAAACTTCAAAAGTCAAGCCATCATACACAAACACATCATTCTCAAAGGAAGAAACAATCCACTCGAACAGCCATCCGATCGGCCTACCGACCGACCGGACAGCAGACCGAACGGGCTGTCAACTGAACGGTCAGCCGTCCGATCGAACTACCGTCCGATCGACCAGCTGTCCGACTCTCCAACACTTGTTTTCCGTTTTACGCTTCACTTATCGTTATGCTACCGAATCTATTCAGGCTAACTTTACTCGCTAAGCGCTCCCTTCAATCCATCAATCGCTGTGAGTATACTCGATCCCTTTTTGCTTTACGCATTTTTGGGTGTTACATACGTTACGAATATTCAAACTATAACTATCACACTACTCAAACTATTTGAACGCCAACCGTTAATGCATGTTATACGTGGCTTATGAATGCTTGTTTGTTATGTTTACACATGGAATGCTGTCTACCTGCCTTGGCAACGATAGTACTATAGTTTGGACTCAGTACCCGTTCACACGGGGGTTGTTAAGGATCTTTTACTTGCATGGATTACGGTGGTAATCATGTATTGCGAACTGCCTCGGGCAGTCAACCCGCAGTCATTGGTATCGATGGATCTATGTCGATAACTAACGTGCTTCATTTCACTATGTGTACGTGCTGGTTATGTGTAAACGAATTAGAACTCTATATGATGTTATCAAACTTGTATGCTCACCTTTACATCTTATGTATTGACTTTATTTTAACGTATGTGACAGGTGCTTAGGATGCATATGTGGTAGGAATTTGAAGCTAGAATAAAGCTTTAGAGCCCAACAAATAGTTGTCTGTAGATAACGAACCAAGGGTCTCTAGAAGCAGATAAACAATTGCTGTCTTTTAAATCTGAGTTGCCGGAACAGAATTTTTGCCTGGATTTATGTCTGTAATAATTATTTTTGCTGTTTGAGATACGGTATGGGACGTATTATTTAAATTGAATAGTACTGATGATTGTTATGGAAACTTCTGGACAATCTATTTCGCTCAGTGCCATGCCCCGATGATTCCGCCATCGGTCGGAGTGTGACACCACCCCCCCCCCCCCAAAAAAAAAACCTAAACCCCCTCCCCCACCCCCACCCAAAAACCTAACCCCCCCCCCCACCCCCAAGCTAAAATGCTAAAAACTAAACCCCAAAAAAACCTAAAAAAATCAAAAAAAATCAAAAAAAAAAATCTAATTTTTTTTTAACATTTTTTATGTTAAAATCGCTACTTTTAGTAGCAAAAAAAAATTGTGTGTTTTTTAGCTATTTTTAGGCATTTTTGGTTGTGTTCACATTGGTTCTCGCGGTTCTCGCAATAAGGGGTGGTTCCTAACGGATTTTTGTCCTATATATATATATATATTTCTAATTTTGAAAAAAAAAAACATGAATCAAGTTATACAATAAAGGATTTATACCAACCGTGAATGGAGGTAGGATAAACACCTTGTTTGGAACAATTGTGAGCATAGAAATAAAAAAAAAAACTATAATCCACAAAAACACAAATAGTTTGTCTCGATTCTGTAAAATGCAATAATC
>JARYGA010014190.1:0-15424 GCA_030545235.1 Helianthus tuberosus | reverse complement strand
TGTGGATCCCTTACAGTCCGTTTGTAATACTATGATATTACTATTTCTTCGGTTTGTAATGTGATTCATCTTTTGCTTCCGCTGTGCATTTAAATTGTGTTGTTTGACTATGATGATATCAACTACGTCACGATACTCCCCACCGGGCCCACTTGTAATAAGTGGAAATATCGGGGTGTGAAAAATGTTCCCACAGGTTTACCATGTTAAACCAAGATGGAACAACACCATTTTGAGGTCCAAACTTTCTGTTTTGGAAGAATACTTGCTATACTTTCATAAAACTATGTTTTCTTAATTTTATCTTGTGCTTACTTGTTCTTTGTGACATCTGTGCTTGTGTAATCTTTGTACAAAATTTGAACAATTCAATATAAAAAAAAATATTTTATTTTGATCCCAATGTTTGTTTATTTATGTTTGACATTTTGCACATTTTGATTTTCGCTCGATTTTAATCTCTATATCGCTTTCTGGGAAGTTATACGCAAACTATTGCGTAAAAATAATCAGTTTAACGCGACAAACACTCCGGAACAGCAACAAAACTTTAACATACCTTAAATAACCTTTACATAACTTAGAAATAAGTTTTAAAGGCTTTGGTATGGCAAAACAAACAAGTTTATTTGCGTCAAACTGCAAAAGTCTGTCGTTTCGAATGGCAACATACATTCCGGGACATGATCATAAGCTAAACATACCATAAATAACCTTAATATAACTTAGAAATAAGCTTTGATAGGTTCGGTGTGTGAAAACATGCTTATTTGATCATACAGGGACTAAAAGCATAAAAAACGATGTAAGTTTGCATTTACGCGCATATCTAACGTTCTGACCACATCCGGAAATCCAAAGAAAATTTTAGACACTAAAATATTTTATTTTAGTGATCAGAATGCAAAAATACCACTCGTCGCTTAATTTGGATCGTTTTCGCGTCCGTTCGAGTTTCGTCGTAATTAACCGAACAACGTGACCGTACGACCAAACGAACCGACATCCGTGATATTTTTGAGCATATTTTGAGTCCCCTATACTTTGACGACCTTGTAGAGGCTTGAAAATGGCTTAACGGAGGTTTAATAAGTCAAAAATCAGCTTAAACACATGCAGGGACCAAACATGTAAAAGTTGAAACTTTTGCTGAACTGACCTGAGGTCGCGGGCCGCGTAGGCCAGCTCCATTTCTTACGCAGGGTGCGACAGAACGCCCAGTGATAGAAACTTGATTTTCAGCAAACTGTTGCAAATTCAGGGGCTGTTCCTGCAACTTCTTTGTGTAATGACCAAGTTAACACCTTTCCAAGCAAAGGATAGCTGTCATTAACACATGTATGGCCTGGATTCATTGCTTGGTGGCCAAATAAACACTTGTAATGCTCTTGTTCATCATCCACAAGTATATATAGCTTGGTCCTTTCACTTGTTTCATTGCTCATTCTCATTTTGGGACTCTAAGTGGAGGATTTCCTGCTAAGGAGTCACCTACCTGAGTTCTAATACCTTCTTTCCAGCCTTTGAACACCTTGTAAGTGTTCTTTCATGGCTTAGTAGTTATTTTCAGCCATTTAGAGCTGAAAGTCAAACAGTTTGACCAACAGTTTGACTTTCGGTTTTGACCATCTATTGGTCAAGTCAAAGTTCAATTGAACTTTGCAACGTGATTGTAATCACGATGTTTATAATCCTTAGCGATTATACCTACTGATTACCACATTGACTAGGTGTAGTGACGAGTCAAAGTTTCGGTCAAAATGCGTATTGACGTGCATTTTGAAACGGAACTACTTTTAGGTATCAAAACAGTTTGTTTTGATACTAAATCAGTTTTCTAAGTTAGTTAAACATGATTTGACATGTTTAACTCATCACTACTAGTTTAGTTCTTGTTTAGGGTCGTAAGTTAAGCGGTCTCGACAACCGCTTAGACTTTCGAACCGACCCGTTTGGTCGATCATTAGGATCCAACCAAGCATGTTTAGTGATCATAGTTGCATAGGGAATAACCTACTGAGGTTATACCTTATGATCACATAGGTTGGTTAGTTATTTGTTAAGTAGATTATATGCCCATAGAAAATGACCAAAATGCCCTTTTGAAGCATAAATTCATATTTTGTATGTGATCAAGTTTTTGACATATAATCTGATCTAGTAACATATTTAGGCATAATTGGGCATGTAAGACTTGACATAGGACTTAGATAACCATCCGACCTTAGTTTTACGCAAACGACGCGTTAAAGTAGCTTAGACTACCGTAACGAGTCGAAACGGGTCAAAAGCTCTTAGGTAGACTTCCAAATCAGAATGTTAGCTCTATTAAATCATGCCATATGAGTTCAAATACTCATTTGATTTATAGAACCTCATTATATCTTTTCTCCCGATTTAGGATCCGATTATTAACGTAGTTACCTAATAGCCAATCCCAAGTGAGTACATAGTCCCATCTTTTACCGCTTTCAAATATTTTGGGGTGATACACATGTACATACTTGTTACTTTCGTGCTTTTCATTGTTTTTATGACATAAACATGCTAGTTTCACTTAGTACACATATAGTACATGATTTCAACTGTGTTTTGCTATGTATATTGACTGAGCATGCTAGCACATTGATTTCATAAGATACTTTTGTTGCATATGTTTACTCAGCATATAGACACATTGATTTACATCACATTTCTGCTATGTATGTTTACTGAGCATGCTAGCACCATTGATTTCATGAACATTTCTACTATGTATGCTTACTTAGCCTACTTAGTACATGGTTTTCACATGCTACATTGGTTATGACATTTGGTATGTTTAATCGGGACAATAATACATTCATTAACATTGATCACGCCGCTCGATAGTATGTAATGGTACCATAGGACTTGACAAATCCCGTTCTCGACTTCCTAGGTTTGTTTGGAAGTAGGGAATGACAGAATCCAATATACATAAATTGATAAACCTTTAATTCGTTTAAGGGCTTGTCCAAACAGTCGCAAGGCTTGAATGTATGCGATTAACATTAATGCATAAATGTTTGTAATCATAAGGCATTGTTTTCTCCAAAACATAACCTTTGATTTAAACTTAGGTTTATTCAAAAACATTTTTTTGTACATTTTTCCTATGGGGTTGAGTAAATACTATTTATTCACCATACATGACATTTTTTTTCACATTGACATTAAACATACGGTTTGAGTAGATACTTTCTACTTACCACACATTACATTTGATTATACATGACACAGTTTACACATGACATTGAACATTGTTTACACATAAACATTTTGACATTGGTTTTAAACAAGACATTTTGGTTTATTATTGATAAGTGACTTATATAACGAGGCTATGTGTAATATGATAAAAGAATGGTGGATACGCCGCTGGTACTTCCTATATATAAGTGCTTTTATTAGATTACATATTGTAGCATTATTTAAACCACTTCGACAAAGACATGATATATTTTATACAAAGACACGACATTGTTTTACAAATGACATATTTTATACAAATTCACTTTTACTTGGTTATTTACTTAACCATGCATTATTCTTTTATATCATGTGATTTTCATATCGATTTTCACATGTTTTTATAAAAGAAAACATTTTACAAGGTCCATGACTACTTTTTGTTAAATACTTCTTTTAGCTACAAGTCATGAATCCTGCATAAACAAAACCTATGTATCTCACAGGCATTTTTATGCTGACTTACCTATTTTTACATGTGTTTCAGGAGCTAATGCTTGACGTTGATTATGCTACACTTAGGCAGACTAGGGCCTTAGTGACTTAAAAGAGAATTTAGTTCTGCTATGTTTTTGTTAAATCCTAAGAAAATGTAAACACTTTTTTAATAATACAAAACTTTAAATGCCATGGTCATGAAACAATAATTATGTCGTTCCACTCCCCGTTGTTTTCACCGTGGTTTGTTGTTTTACGCGGCCGGGGTGTGACAGAAGAGTTGGAATCAGAGCCAATGGTTATAGGGAATTAGGTTATTAGTGATGCTTTGACCTAGACTATAACTTTCTAGGACCCTAACACAAGTTTTCTTGTGTTTAGATCGTAAACTATACACGTCACCTATCCTTAGGTGATTACCAAAACATGAACACAAGTTTCCAAAATGATTTTTTGTCACACCCCGATTTCCACGTGTCACCGGTGGGCCCGGTGGGGAGTATCGTGACGTGGTTGGCAACATAATAGTCAAACAACACAATATTTAATATGCACAGCGGAAGCAATTTAAAAGATATACTACAACCGAATTTAATATTGTAATATCAAATGTCACAATATTCGGAAGTTTTATCCACATACGAATCGTAAACAAAATGGAAACAATAGTTCAACAGACTTCAGGCATCTTAAGCTTGCGAGACTTCTAATGATGCTAAGGAGAAATCCCAGCCAATTTCGCTTAGTACCTGCATTTAATCTTTTTGGGAAAATACGTCAGTTTACACTAGTAAATACATTCAACTGACTCATTTTGGAAAATGATTGAAATTGGTTTGGATGCACGTGGCATAAACATTTTTATTTTTAACTTGGGAGAATCATTTAATATTATAATCTTGTGAACGAATTACAAGTTACTTGTGTGTTCAGTCGCCCGGATCTTGTCCGGGTTAAAGATCAATAGACACACCACATCATAGAGTTATACACTGACAGGTGTACGCCTACACCCCGTGCTCAGGTCGTGGCCATCTCGTAAGATGATGCCAAGGATATCCGGGACATGGTCATCAACCCCCCAAAGGCTTTAAGTAAACAAGACTGTTTAAACGAGCCGATCAAATTATTCAACTACCCACTCAACTGTGGAGATTTGATGCTCGATCAAGCGGTATGCTATATACCGTAACCCAAGCCCGTATAGGGAAAATAAGTTAAAAGTATTTACCTGAGCAATGTATAAATCACAATAAGCAAACGCAGGTAGCTTTTACTGGTACTCCTAATCTGGAACGAAGGTTTTATAATAACCTATTAGAATCCTAACGGGTCTTTAATTAAGCTTAAGCTTAGACCGGCTAGTTTCAAAGATACGGTTCGTACGCACGATTAAGCGAAGACCGGATAGAATGTGATTTAGACCCGACAAGTTCAGAGACTTGCTTAATATGGGTTTATTATTCACATTCTGGATTTTGAGATAAAACCGATAAGGTTTGACCCGTTTCGGCTAATTTATGTAAACTTGTTACATAAACCGAACCGTACGCGTAATAAGCGTGACGGGTATTCGTGAGAGCTATATACAGGTTTCCTAAGTTAATTATGCCTCAAATATGTTGTGACATCAGTAAGATGTCTTTCATTATGCCCGAAACACGTTTAAACACAAACTAGGCCCCGTAGGGGTAGTTTGGTCATTTAAAAGTTTATAAAAGAGTTTAAGTAACAAGCTGAGTTACAGGTCAGATGTAATCAGAAAATATACTCAATTTACTAAGTTATATCAGTAGGATAAAACATATATGTGAAATTTATCAATTATAACCAAACTATGCCTCGTAGGGGTATTTTGGTAATTTCACATAAGTCGAAAAACTCAAAACTGAAGTCTGAGTTAATCAACTTTTGCTTACTGTTAAAATATGATAATTTGCCTAAAATATCAGTAGGTATCGACCCGGGTATGTTCAATATAATTTTAATACATACCATGCGTTAAAACGCTTAATAAGGCGATTAAAGGCCATTTCCGGGTTTGATACTTAAATCTGATATTTTTATATTTCCAGAAGGCTTAAAATAATTTATTTAACATGTGTGATCAGTAGCAAAAGGTTTGGAGTCGTTTAGATATGTAAAACTTATTTTATTGCCCGTAAGGGCAAAACTGACATTTACCGGATTAAGCCTACGACTATGAGTTATGCTCAGCCTAAAATTAATTAAAAATCTTTAAAATTCCCAAAATAATATATTACATCAGTGGGTAAAATATTTGATATCAAAAAGTATGTTTAAGTAGGCTATACGCTAATTACGCCATTTTATTAACATAAAGCATTCATTTTGCGATAATGAGCATAACTCTTAATCTACAATTAAAATTGATGTCAAACTTTGCATACACATTTATATATCAGTAATTTTAAGTTTCTACTCTTTTACTTTTCCAAAGATCACGTTTTAAGGCAATAAGGGCATAATGGTCAACATATGGGCAATTAACGGAATCATGCGTATTAGTTGGATAATTAATGATCCGAGGTGTATAATCACAGAGGGTTATACTAGCATGTAACCTGGTCCAAATAAGGCTCTAAGGCATTTCTAAAACATACCATACGGGTCAGAACTAAAAGTCAAAGTGAAAGTCAAACTATGTGACTTTCGGTTCCAAACCAGGTCTAAACAGGAAATTGTTGGGTTGAACATGTTTAGACATGTTCTTACACTTATTACCAAGTTATAACAATGATCCATCAGGTTGTATATGATCTATAATGTTAATTATGCATAAATGGCATTTTAAGTCTCCTGTTGACTTTTTAAATATAAGTTTGACCCGACTTTTGACCTGGTTAGAGTGATGATCAGGGGAAACCCTTTTAAGGTTTTATTACCCACATAAATACCAACTTATAACTATTTTTAATTCGAGATATGACTGAGCCATTGTTGACTAATCTCGAAGTCAAACCGTAATTACGACGGTTTGACTTTTAGCTAATATACTAAGCTAAACTTAATTAAAGAAGGATTTGCAGACTTACAAGGGTCCTATGCACGGAATGTGATCAGTTGAGGCTGCTTGGGAGCTCCAAGAATGATCAGAAGCTTGTTTGAAGGTGTGTGGAACAATGTTGCACAATGAGGCCTTATATACTAGTTGTAAACACCATAACATGTTGACAACTAAGGCTACAAGTGACCACAATTGTCCCACAAGTGTCCCTGGGGTCTAGGAACATTTTAGGGGTCGCCCAATGGTGAGAAATACCAGTGGGATCGGTCATAATCGCGCAAAACAGGCTGCAGCCTGTTTTTCTGGTTCTGGACGCCTGACGCGGCCCGCCTCAAGTTCTGTTAATGTCCACGCGGGCCGCATGGCCCTTCTGATCAGCCAAAAACGTTTTCTTGATGTTGCATCACACCCCTTGGCCCTTCCGAAAGGTCAATTGAGCTAGAAACTTGCAATTTGACCCCTTATAATATACCCACAAGGGCCTTAGAACTTATACCCACTTTGCCAAGTCCCTGGACACTTCCGGTTAACCCGAAAAGTCATAACTTTCAATGTTAACGCTTTAACCCCTCGCACACGAATTTGATCATAACTTTCTCATACGATAACGAAACTTTACGAAATTTATATCGTGTATTCTAGTGAGCATAATTAACATTTACAAAGCTTCGGGTTTGTCAAAAGGTCACTCAGAGGTATATCTTTAAACATGTTGACACATTTAACCCTTGTAGTTTGTAATCTCTCACTTTTTGCTTCGTATGATCCATGATTTATTCGTTTGATGTTATAAACATCATGTAGGGTTATTATGAAGTATATTTATTCACTGTTGACATTCAGAGCCCGTAAAATCACATACTTTCCATGTTTTTCAACGTTAGTCCTTTTGTAACATTCTTTCACACGTTCAAACTTTATGACACGTGTCAACACATTATAGGACGTGAATTTTCGAGGTGTTACATTTTTTAAATCAATCATCTATCCTTAGATGATTTCTTTTGGCCTTGTGCCATACGAATTTTCAAAATCTCGTCAAAGTTTGGGCCTAAATAATGTGAACACGTGCAATCTGGAAGGGTGGGTGCCTGTACCCTGAGTTTTCTGTCTAAGGCTAGAGTATTCGTACAAATCCGCAGTATCAGACCAGTCACTCTTACCTGGGAACTCTTGGGGTGAGTGTCCACTTATAGGCAAGCATGTCTTCGCGATACATTATTATGACCCATTTATTTTGATTTGTCACTGTGTGTCGTCTGTTTGTTATGAGGTAATGAACAAATGACCACCATCCTTACATTTTGTCGATATTTATGACATCTCATTTCTTTCATCACATCATCTCACTCGTTTTCTCTCATGTTTCCTCTTTTAGAATGCCTCCTCGACTTAACGTTCAACAACCCAATGCCGAACTGGCGACTATTATAGCACAGCAGATGGCTGCTATGCTACCAAATCTCACTACTCAAATCAACCAAGCCAACACTAACAATAATGCACCTGCTCCGTGCAACTGTAAAAGTTTTAACTCGGCTAAACCGCTCAAGTTTAGTGGTTCTGAGGGAGCAACTGGGCTCCTACAGTGGTTTGAGAGTCTTGAGAGCACCTTTCGCCATGTTCAGTGTCCCAACAATCGTAAGGTCGAGTTTGCTTCTAGTGTATTCCAAAAGAGGGCTCTCACATGGTGGAATGGGTTAACGAGAGATCGAGGTGCTGAGGTTGCTTTGGGTCAGACATGGGAGGAACTTAGAGCTCTTATGATGAAAGAGTTCTGCCCTCGTCACGAGCAGAGGGCTTTAGAAAATGAGTTCCATAACCTCAAGCAAGACAGTGGTGAACACCAGGCTTACACTGACAGATATGAGGAGTTAAGCTTGCTCTGTCCGACAATGGTCAAGCCTTTGGATAAGGCTATTGAGAAGTACATAGACGGTTTCCAGATCCTGTACAGGATATTGTCATTGGCAGCAACCCCACTACCGTCCGACAGGCCATTGAGCTAGCTGCAACCCTAACTGACTCTCAAGTCAAAAAGGGTAAACTCCATAGAAAAAGGTGATAAGAAACAGAAACAGTCTGATAACACCATGGAGCAGAAAGGCAAAAAATATGAATCCTCAAAGAAATCAAGGAAGCGTAAGGCTTCCAAGAATTTCGCTGTTACTACTCAGACAAACAAGGCAGCACAGAATCAGCCTGCACAACCTGCCGCCAAGAGGCAGTATGCTGGCAACGCACCTCTGTGCAACAAGTGTAACAGTCATCATCAACCACAAGTGCAATGCCGCATCTGCACAACCTGTGGCAAGTCTGGTCATCTTGCAAACACCTGCCGCTTCGCTCTTAACCAAAACCAAGCTGCACAAAACCCTGCCCAGAATCCTGCACGACCTCACTACCTGCCTGGTTCATGTTTCAAATGTGGGGATCTGACCCACTACAGGAACAACTGCCCGAAGTTTGTAGGATCGTTGTTGAACCCGAATGAGTCAATTGGAAGAGTTTTCTATCCGATTTAAAGGCGGAAACAATGAAATGGACGCTCAAACTAATTATAATGTCTCTTGGATTGATTTAACACAGATTACAACCTGAGAACAATCTGGCAGCACTTCGTTACAATTTCTGAATCCGTGCCAAATGAATGAACAAGTGCACCTTATATAGTAGCTTGATTTCGCTTATATGACCAAATGCCTTATGAGCGAAATCAGAAGTTTCTGATTTCGCTCCAAGTGACCTTGGATCATATGAGCGAAATCACACTCTTAACCACTAACTTCTGTTTCTCGAACCTCGTGCACTGGTTATTCTAACCTATCCTATTCTATTACATGATACAAGATGAAGTCAATAGACGTAATGCACCAACAGACTCCCCCTCGGATATTGACGAAGTCTTCAGTGTCTAGACTCTGTTATGACACCTCTTCTGTCTTGATCATTCTGCCTTCTCGTTCAGATTGTAACATTGAAAGCATCTTTCAATCTTTCTCTTTGATCAGCTTCTCTCTTTGAATCTTACACCAGGATCTCATCACTGGCTCTATCATCAACAGCTTCACCATAAGCAGGCTCCCCCTCTCGTTAAGCTTCCATGCTTTTAGGGATCGACACCTCTCTTTCCATCTACAAGCTTCTCCTAACTTTTAGCTTGTCTTCATACTCCCCCTTAGACTCTGCTCTCGGGATCGTAGTCTGGACTTTTCCTGCAATCACTCATACAACTATAAGTAACAACATTTTAATCTTCAATTTTCCAGAAATCGTAATCTGGCAATTCAAACCTTCTAAACCACTTCTCATGAATTTGGCAGTTTCATCGAATCATATTGGAAACTAGCTCTATAACAATATAAGCATCCAACTCCCCCACAGTTAATCGTCCAAGTCCAAACTAATGACCTTGGAGATATCACAAACTGTTTTTGAAATTTTAAAAAAAAAAATTCATGTTTCAATTTAATGAACTTGTTTTATTCTCAGAAACACAATCAACTTACTTAGATTTTGAAACTCAGCATCTCAGACATTGGTTGTCGAAAATAAAGCAGTAAAGAAATATGTACAAACATATTTACAGACAATATTTTTGTTTTGAGTATGCATCAGAGGATCATATCAGTTTTTGACAAGTCAC
Organism: Helianthus tuberosus; assembly: GCA_030545235.1. Taxonomy (NCBI): domain Eukaryota; kingdom Viridiplantae; phylum Streptophyta; class Magnoliopsida; order Asterales; family Asteraceae; genus Helianthus; species Helianthus tuberosus. The sequence goes on along the minus strand of JARYGA010014190.1, from coordinate 5,042 downwards.
AAGTACCGTTGAGCTTAGTTACACATTAAGAATTAAACAATTCACTTAGATTGTCGATATACTGGTCGACTTTAAATTCTCACACAATTTTCAATCTGTCCAGGATACGGATTAAGTGTTTTAGAGACTTAAACTTATACGTGTGTCCCACCTCTTGAATATACTCCCGTGTCCAGATCCCAATATTCAGTCTTACAGGTAATTATAACACAAATGATATCTGTAGGGGTTAATAATTTATGAAGAATCATGAGAGCTCAGGTCAGAACTACCGTTCAGCAGAGAGATCATGACTCAACTTTTGGGTGTGTCCCCTTTAGAGGATCTTTTTTACAACAGCATTGCTAAGCAATTTTATTGTCTTATCATATATGCTGAGGGTGATGCTGTGTTTCAAGCATTTGCAAAAAGTATTATTCGGGGACTAGGTCAGAACTTCCATTCAGCAGAAGTCCCGGAATAATACCCCAGATATCACTGAGTATAAAGACCTAGTATATCAGAAAAAGGAATCTTTCAAACAAGATTTCAGGGGTTACCTATATATCCAAGTAGTGTTCCCCACGAAATAAGTAAGTAAAGATTTAGTTTTATATCCCGAACAAATTTATTAAGAGTGCAAAAACTATCGACACATCATCAGTGAGACTGTTTAACACTATTTAATCATTACATTTCTTTAGCATACTGTAACTGTCTACTGATGTACTATCATTTCCTCTTTTTACGCAAAACTCAAATTTTTAAATTTTTATCATGTTTTTGGCTTTTTCAAAATTTTCAAATGTTTTTGTATTTTCTGACAACAAAAAATCTCCCCCTAAAATGCAAAATCATTAAAAATTTGACAACACAATACTGATAGCTTTGTCTCGCCATCCATTTTCTGCATCTTGTGAACTTGATTACACGAAAAGCAGTAATTACCCCCATGATTTACAACCCATTAATCTTAACAGTTTGAAAACCGTTTTTCAATCTGATGAAAGTAATCATGTTTGTTCAGCCGTGAGGGTTTCGACGTATTCAATCAACATTTATTCAAACAATATTTTTAGGGTTTTGAAAATATTGTTTATTTATATACAGAAAACAATCAAACTAAACTCCCTGTTCAACCAAACCAGGGTTCAGCAACCTCTTCCTGTGCCAAGCTGCCCCAACTACCATTCTCACAATCTTCAGCTTCGTTGAGCACCTGTACATTCAAACTTTATCAATCATTTGAACAATTTAGCCCAGGTTTGTTGGACCTTAGGCATTTCAACACAATAATTTTCATTCAATTTTTGAAATTCTTTGTCACTTAAAACTTTTTCAACTTTGACTTCAACTTTCTCATCTTTTACCGACGTCACTTGTTTCTTAGCACTCCACACTTGACCTTTCGGAGTACCTCTTTTGTAAAAGTTTGTCTCTTTTTGAACCTTTTGATCTTGAACAACATTTTTAGGTTTTCAAAACTCTTGAGGTTTTGTCATATCAACAGATGTTCTCCAACTTTGTGTTGTTCTCAATCTGGGTGTGTGAGAATTCCAGGTCTGTCTTGAATCGAACCTGTTCAAGTTTGATTTCCAAGTTTGATTTGAAGCAAACTTGTTTGTATTGTACCTCCAAGTTTGTTTCGAATCAAATCTGGTTGACCTTGGTTTCACATCCTCAGATTTATGTTTTTCAACATCAACGGGCTTTGGATTTGGACACTTTCATACAACATGTCCAATTTGATCACATTTAAAACACACTTTCTTTGAAACGTCCTTGGCCTGTTGTTGTTTCTTTTTCATAGTCTCAAACTCCTCATTAGATTGTTGTCCAAATTTGAGTTTTTCCTCTTCTTTCAAACTTTTTCCTTGAACAAAATTCAATTTTTGTTGCAAATCCTGTTTTTCATTTTGTTTTCGATTCTGTTTCTTTTTATAACCCAAACCAGCCTTCATGTTTTTCTTCTTAAAACCAGGTTTGTTATAAAGAGATTTATGACTTTTACCAACAAACTTTGAAATTTCCGACTTCTCAATCTCAACCATTTTGAAAACTTTATCGACCTTCTCTGAAATCACATTCTGAATCGGGAATACAACATCTAAGAATAGTTTGTCTGATCCAATCATGGTATAGACCAATCCCTTTGAATCATCATCCATTTTTTTCTCGGATTTTGTGTTTTTCAGATAACCATCATGAAAATTTCCTTCATCTTCATCCTGTGATTCAAACTTACCTTTTGTAGACTCATCTTTCAAAACACTATCAACAACCTTACTCACCACCTCTGAATCATCAGCTTCATCAGATTTGGTGTAAGTCACATCGATACTTTCAGGTAATTGGTCAGCTATGTTCAAACCCTTTGCCACCTTTTCCTCATCATAAAAAGTATAATTGTTTCTCAATGGTGGTGGTACATGATGAAACTCTGAACCAATACCCTTTTTGCAATTGTCAGTATCTTTGTCATCTGGTGTGATGTTGAAAATGCGTTCAAGAATGTACGAAGAGTTATGATAACTTTGAAGTTTTGTAACAATCTTTTCTTTTTCATCCAAGACTTGTTTAAGATTAGCAATTTCATCAACACATTTGTTCAATTCAATTTGCTTTTCTTTAAACTTTCTTTCATACATTTCTTTAGTGACTAAAGTTTCAGACAATCTTTGATCAAAACTTTTGATTTGGCTCTTCAAAGTATCATAAGCTTCCTGTACTCTCTGACTCGACCACTTTAAAGAATCATATTGTTTTTGTAAATCTTGAAATTTAGATTCTTTTTCAACACAATCAACACATTTAGCAGTACACTTTTCTTTCAAAATCTTATTTTCTTCTTCAAGATCATGACATTTCTGTGTTAGCTCTTCGACTTTTACAAAATTTCTTCTTTTTCAATCATTTCTTTACATTTTGTTGTGAAAACATTTTCTAGTTTAACTATATCATTGTCTTTTGTTTTTATGATGTCATCTTTTTCAGTACAGGCTTTGCACATTTCTATGCAATTCCTGCACTTGTTTTCTTTTTCATCAACCAATTTAACATTCGACAAGTCAGAAGATTTTCTTACCTCAGTCTCTTTCAGCACCGGTTCTTCTGTCTCAGCTTTCTGATCTTGCTCTTTGTTCTCCTCTTTTTCTTCTTTCTGTGCTTCTTCTATTTTCTGGTCTTCTTCAGCTTTCTGTTCCTCTTCAGCAGCAATCTTCACAACAGTCTTTACTTCTTCAATCATCTTCTTCAATTCTTCTTCTTTTCGCTTCTTCATTTCTACTACCTTCGGTAGACTTACTTCACAAACCTCTCTTATCTTCTTCTCCAAATCAGGCAGATATGCTTTATCAGATAACCTTCGTGTGTTGAAAGTAGCTTGCCTTGGAAGCAAATTTGTTACAGCTTCGAAATCCACTTTTGATGGGTCAACAACTGGATTACCCCGTGGATCCATGTAACATTCCATCTCATCATTCCATCTTTTTGCTCTCTGGGCTTCTTTGAATGGTTCGTTTAATTTTCCGATTTCCCATCTTGCATAATCTGCTTTCCACCATCTATCTGGATCAGTATCAGCCACAAATGCATATCCAACTGCATCTTCTTCAGGGCAAACCTGACTCCAGTCATAACCTACATCGTCATAAATAACTGTAAGAGCCCTTGATTTTTCTTCAGGCTGTTTCAACCTTGGAGGCTCAGATTTGTTCTGATGATAAATCGCTTTCTTGTAATAATCTTCTTTGAATGGGTTTTCAGAATCATCATCAGCATACGCATTTCTGCACTCGCGCTTAAAGTGACCTTTTTGTTTACATTTGAAACATGTCACCTTAGATTTATCAAATCCCAGTTTGGTAGATGGTCCACCAATTGACTTTCTCCCTGTGATCTCCATGAACCGCTGTGCCCGACGAACAGCACTGGCCATGCACCATCTTATATCCATTAGTTCCATCTCCTCGGGGTCTAATTGATCATAATCTTCTTTCGTCAAGTTGGTGTTGCCAATCTTCCCTGCAACGTGGCTTTCATACGATTCAAGTACAGATGCCAAGAAAACCATCTGTTGTTTTGCTGACTCTTCGCTGAAATTTTTCCCATTCTTCAGATCCACTGCGATATTACACTGAAACAAATTCTTGGAAGCAGATTGACTTGAAGTGTTTGAAGAAGATCCATTGTGAAAACCACTGTGAAGACTTTCATTGTTCACTGAACTTGAACTTTCTGCAGAAAACGTTGTTCTTGGAGACCCATCCTGTGGTATATTTCCTCTGTAGTAAAGCTCCACATTTTGCTGATAAGCTGGATTGTTGACTTTAGATCTCTTTATCTCCAACTCATGACTTTCAAGTCTTTCGATCAGCAAATCCACTTTTAAATCTTCAGGCTTGATTGTGTTTTTCAACATTAGAGCGAAGTATTGCCACTCTTGATCATTTGGAAATGAATCAAACAATTTATCCACCAGCTCCTCTTCAGAATATGTGATTTCATGTCTGGTCAGCTCCATTTTCAGATGTCCAAATCTCTCGATCATTTTACAAACAGATTCATTTTTCATACAACTGAATAGATCAAACTCTTTACGCAACAATTTCTTTTTATTTTTAACAATTTCATTACTTCCTACACACTTTCTCTCTAACGCTTCCCACAAACTCTTTGAAGTTTTCTCTTGTTCAAGTAACGAGATAATATCCTCTCTCACTGACTGTTTGATCAATGTAATCATTTTATATTCAGCCACAACATTTTTTATATCTATGTCTGTGAAATCTTTCGCATCTATTAACTCTCCTCCCTCTTTTACTGGTTCAATATATCCATTTTTCAGTTTTAACCAGCTTTCAGGAGGGAAAGCTTTTACCCAACCCTCAAATCTGTTTTTCCACCAGTTATAATCTTCAACTTTCATTAGCTTTGGTGGCTTCTGTTGACTTCCATACATGTTCTCAAACTTCAAGTTCTCCGAAATCTCTCTTGAATATTCTCTCATCTCAGAACTTCTATCTGTCGATTCGGAAGTGAACGCGTTGTAGAATGTGTTGTAG
>JARYGA010014189.1:0-21625 GCA_030545235.1 Helianthus tuberosus | reverse complement strand
AAGTTCTTAATACACCTAATTCGTATCCTGAATCAGTTGAACTTTGTGTGAAAATTTAAGTGGACAAGTATATCGACAATCTAAGTGAATTGTTTAATTCTTAATGTGTAAATAAGCTCAACGGTACTTGTGACTTTTCAAAAACTGATATGATCCTCTGACGCATACTCAAACAAAAATATTGTCTGTAAATATGTTTGTACATATTTCTTTACTGCTTTATATTTTCAGAAAAATACAAAAAGATTTTTGATTCTGCTTTATTTTCGACAACCGATGTCTGAAATGCTGAGTTTCAAAATCTAAGTAAGCTGATTGTGTTTCTGAAAATAAAACAAGTTCATTAATTTGAAACTTGAATTAAAAATCAAAAATTCAAAAACAGTTTATGATATCTCCAAGGTCATTAGTTTGGACTTGGATGATTAACTGTGAGGGATTTTGGATTCTTAAATTTTGCTATATCAATTAAGTTTTTTGATAGGGGGAGTAGTTAAAGAGTTTAAAAGAGCCAGTTTACGATTTCTGGGTAATTAAATTTGAAAGCATTGTATTTATAGATGTTTGAGTGATTGCAGATAGTCCAGATTACGATCCCGAGAGCAGAGTCTAAGGAGGAGTCTGAAGACAAGCTTGAAGCAAGGAGGATCTTGTAGATGGAAAGCTAGGTGTCGATCCCGAAGCATAGACGTTTGACGAAAGGGGGAGCCTGAAGCTGATAGAAGAAGAGAAGGATTGATAGATGCTTATAATGTTACAGTTTGGATGAGAAGGCAGAATGATCAAGACCGAAGATGTGTCATGCTGATGACTAGACACTGAAGACTTCGTCAATATCCGAGGGGGAGTTTGTTAGTGCACTACGTCTATTGACTTCGTCTTGTATCATGTAATAGGATAGGATATTATTATCAGTGCCTAAGGTTCGAGAAACAGATTTTCAGGTTTATGGATGTGATTCCGCTCGAAAGTGACCCTGGTCATTTTAAGCGAAATCAGAAAGTTCTGATTCCGCTTGAAAGTGCACCTTGTCCATTTCGAGTGGAATCAGGAATAGTATAAATAGGGCACTTGTGTTTTCATTTGGTACGCTTCAGAATCTGTAACGAGGTGCTGCCAAAATTTGTCTAGGTTGTCAATCATAGTGACAAATTAAAGAGTATCAAGTTGTTTCTACGTCCGTTTCACTGATTCCGCCTTTGAATCGGATTATAAGCTCTTCTGAACGACTCAGTTGGGTCCAACAACGATCCTACAAACTGAATCCCAAAAATCGCCCATTGATGCCCCTTGTTCTTGGTTCTGGGGTCTTCCCTCTTCAGCACTTGATAACCCTTTGATTGTACCAGTGGTCAAAATAGTTTCACTAGTGGTTACCAGAGGTGCTATAGAAGAAATTGCCTTCAAGGGAGTCTGACTGATGAAACAACTGTCCAAATGTAGATCTGTTGATCCAACACTTGTAGTTGCTGCTCCGCTTGAACTACCACCAAGAGTTACTTGTAACTCAAGGGGTGTAACCTCCTCAGTTGTTGCTGGGATAGCAGAGGTATAAGCATCAGACCCAGTCACTTGTGGGAGTATACTCCCAGTGATAGGTGATAGAGAGGAACTGGTTTGTGTTTGAGCTATAGCAACTGCATGCAACAAGGGTATTATAGATTGTGGTAATATGATTGGTGAGGGTATGGGTGTTGAAAGAGATATGTCCTTGGGATCAGGACTGAGGAAGATGGATCCGATTGGGTCCAGAGCTTCATATTGTGGGGTCCCTGTGCTTACAACCTGATCCTTTTATGAGGATGCAGGAGGAGTTTGAGGCAATGGTGGAGATCTTTCTACCAACTGCTGTGAGGAAGTAGCAGCAGTGGTTTGTGGTGACATTTGTTTTATCACTGGAAGTTGCTCTGGGATCTCATCTTCCAGAGTTGCCTTTGTTTTGGGTTTGGTGGGTTTTCTGGATGTTTTCTTTTTGGTCTTTTTGGTAGTGGCAGGTGTGGGTTTCAAAGCAGTGGTAGTGCTGCTATGATCACCTGGAGCAGTGGGCTCAGCAGCAGATGTCTGAGGAGCAGTGGTAACTGCTAAATTCTGCTCAGACACCTCTGCTTTTGTTTTTATTGGTGCCATTATTCTAGAAAATGTTTCAGTTGTTAACCCTTTTATTTGAAAATAGACACCTGTTTGAGCAAATTTTCATTTTCTTTTTCAAATTTTTGTGTAAGATAGTAGCTTAGAAACCTTGGAAAAAGTAAAAATGATTTGCTATCAACATTTTTTACCAAGTCATTAAAGATCTCCTGGGAATAGTTGTAATTTTCATTCTTTAAAATAACATAACCCATACATTGAATCTTCAATGGTATTTTGTTAAACGCAGTTGTTTTATTTGAAACACACATCAAAAGTGTGTGAAATAAAAACCTTGGTGCAGAAGGGAAGTAACCTTTTTGTAAGCTATCTACCTTTGATTGTTCTGCATATCCCCTTTTCAGAAAATCAGCTTTCAACAGGTTTTTGGGAAAAGATGTTTTACCTTTCTGATCATCGAGTTTGAAGACTTCCGAAATGGATTGAGAAGTAATTTGAATCGCTTTACCATGTATGGAGGAGTTGATGGCTACTACTTTATCGTCTTGTTTTTCAAGCGTAGCATTTTTCCAAAACTCTCTCTGGGTTTGCAGGTAAATGGGAGCATCTACTGTTAACAAAGTTTTGTACTTTGATTCAGATAAGGTGTCGATGATGGAATCGAAGGTGTGGTTTTTTGTGGGTTTTGTGAGTAGACCCAAATAGTTATGAGTGGATTTGTATGGTATTTCAACGGGTTCAGCGGCCGTTTGAGCAACCTCTTTGGAAGATGATGGTGATTTTGGTTTTGATTTTGATTTTGATCTTGATTTCGTCATTTTGAAAAGGAAGAAGAAGAACAGAGAATGATTTGGGATGTAGGGTTGAAAACTACTTTGAGAAGAGAATTTTAGAATTCAATTCGACAGTGTAAAACCCTGTTTGGGGGTTTTGATCAGGGTTTTATGAAGGGAAAAAATGAGTGCTGATGTGGAAGTGGTTACAAAGATCTGAGGGCTAAAAACTGACCACGTGCCAAGCTCTGATGAAGTGGATGAAGAGTGGAGGACAGTTGTTTTGAGAACCACTGATGTACCAAGCCTCAGTAGTTACAACCGTAATAATGTGATAACAGTGGATGATTTTTACTATCAGTAGATAGCATATCAGTGGATAAGACACTGATTTTGAGCATCAGTGCTTGCCAAAAAAAATGAAGGATCAGAGGTTGACTTTCAGCAGTGGACAATATTTAGGAAACAGATGTTTGAGCAAAACAGTGGTTAGGGGTAAGGCAATGGTAATGATTTGAAAGACAAGTATGTCAGCAACTGTTTTGAGAATTTTCATTCAAGGTTTTGCCACATATCATTTACACATTTTGAAGCTTTTACAGCTCCTTGACAGTGGTTTAGTACCCCAGATGATGTAAACTTTTTACTAAGGCTACTCATTCTTGCTATAATATTTAAATTAAAACAAGAGTACCCCAGTATTTCAAGGTCTTTTGACAATCAATCTTTGATCAGTTTTAAGACAAACTTGAGTTAGATATTGTCACACCCCGACCACGTAAAGCAACTAGACGTGGCGGAAACGTCGGGGAGTGTTGTAACAGAATCATTGTTTCATAACCATGGAATAAATAAATTCTGTTTTATTGAATAAATGAACTCATTGTTTTAATACAATCAAATAAGTACAACTATGATCTTCCAAGTTTTAAAGTTGCTAAGGCACGAGTCCATCCTAAATGTAGCATGTATCGACAATTATTGCAAAGCAGTACCTGAAACATGTGTAAAAATAGGTACGTCAGCATAAAAATGCCTGTGAGATACATAGGTTTTGTGAAAACAGAATTCATGACTTATGTTTGAGAAAATGTTTAGTCATGAACCTTGTAATTTGCTTTGTCTTGTAAATCTTTTGAAAAACGATAAGATCAGATGATATGTATAATTAAGAGAATAATGTATGGTTAAATGAATAACCATGTAAAATGAGTTTGTATAAGATAAGTTGTTTGTAAATTAATGTCTTGTGAAAAGTATGTTATTTGTATAAAATGTTATATGTCTCAAATTGAAATGATTCAGATAACGATACAATATGTAATACCATACAAACACTTATATATAGGAAGTACCAGCGGCATATCCACCATGCTTGTATCATATTACACACGCCTCGTTACTTAATCACTTACTCAAACCAAACCAACAATGTAAGATGTCTATGTTTAAACCAATTGCCAAACGTATTGAATAATATGTCAAAATGTTTATGTCAAGATGTAAGTCATGTAATGTATAACAAATGTCAATAATGTTTATGCGTCCAATGTAAATCATGTAATGTGTAACCAATGTGATTTGTATAAATAAATGTAAGGTTAAACGAATAACCTTATAGTAGCATATTAAAAGTATACTTTGGATTTGTAAATAACATATTAAACTATGTTTTGGTTTCATAAATAACATATCAAAATATGCTTTGGGTTTTATAAATAACATATCAAAACATGTTTTGGTTTGTTGATAAAATATATATATGCTGGTCTTGTACAATATCACACATGGGAGTATATCAAATTATACTTTTGGGAGTATATCAAAATATACTTTAAAGGTGTGATTTAAGAATTCATTCAGACCTAGTGCATCAAAATACACCTTTGAGACTATAGGGATACCACAAAGGAAATCCCTATTTGGATGGAGAAACAAATTGGTTTCAGACATTCCATGACAACAGGAATGGGGTGTCTAGTCCTATAGCGCTATATCATACTACCAACCGGTCTGGTGAACAAAATAAGTACAATTCAACAATTAATGTTATAGTCTTTGAAAATTCAATGTTTAAACCATAGATAGTCATTTAGTTTGTCAATTGATAAGTAATAACATGTATAATCAATTATACTTCGAAATCATGAAAATAACATATAGGTACACATGCTTCACCCCAAAACAATTGAAAACAGTAAAAGAGGGGTCTATGTACTCACTTGAGATTGCTCAGAAGTCCTAATATAACCACCAAGCAATGCTAGAGATCACGGAATCAAATGGTACCTAATATAGGTAACTAAATTAATAACCGGACCTAAATCGGAGGATTGGATAGGATGAGGGTTCGTAAACCAAGCGAGTATGGAGACTCGTGTAATATGGTTTAACAAAGCCTACATTCTAAAATGAGACCTAACCTAAGTGCTTTCGACCCATTACGACCCGTTTAGGAAGCTTATGCTACTTTAACGTGTCGTTTGCGTAAAACGCGTTTGGACCGCCTAAGTAGTCCTACGACAAGTAGAATATGCCTTAACATGTCTAATATTGTTGTCAAATCAGTTTAGATGTCAAAAGTTACGTTACATATGCTTAAACATCAATTATGCATAAAAAGGGCATTTTGGTAATTTACCTAAGGCATATAAACTACCTATCATACAACTACTTAAACGCAGCGACCATAAGGTATAACCTCGGAGGGTTATTCCCTATATACTATGGTCACCTAATGTGTTTGGTCGGATCCTAATGATCGACCAAATGGTCGGGTTCGAAGGTATAAGCGATTTATTAGATCGCTTACCCTACGACCCTAGACAACGTGGTAATCAGTAGGCATAGTCACAAGGGACTATGACCATCGTGATTACACTCACGTTGCGAAGTTCAAACGAACTTCGCATTGACCATAAACTGGTCAATGCAGAAAGTCAAACAAAGTTTGACTTTCGGACTCGAAAAGCAATAAAAGAACGAAGGAACACTTACGAAGGGTCCCCGAATGCTAATCTAGATCAAAATAGCTAAGGTATGAAACAAAGGTTTCAACTTAGAGCACATAAGATCAGATTCTTGTGAGAAATGAGTGAAAATGTGATGGGTATTTATAGTTTTCGGTTCACCGTTAGGATCGTTTCTTGGAGAAGAGGGAATGATCTAGCCCGTACACTTGTCGAAATGTTGTGGTAACTGATTTTGGCCACCACAAGAGTTTAACAAGTGGCACTTGACCTTTGGAGAATGTTTAGGGGCAGATAACAGCAGCCAAAATTGATTTGCTGCATCTGGACACTGCTTGCGCACCGTAACAAATAAACCCTTACGGTGCGCAAGGGCCAAGTTTGGCAGATTTACAATTTTGGTCCCTGTTGTGCTATAAGGTCATTTCCGACGCGTTTAAGGCCCGTTAACCCCATTTCAAAGCTCTAAAATGAAGTTAAAGTATAGGGAACTTAAAATGTGCTAAAAAATATCTCGGATGTCGGTTCGTTTGGCCGTACGATTGCGTTGTTCGGTTAATTACGACGGAATGCGCATAAGCGCGAAAAACGATCCAAATGGCGTGACGAATGGATTTTTCTTATGCCAAACACTAAAATAAAATATTTTAGTGCTTACATAAATTTTTGGATGTCCGGATGTATTCAGAACGTAAGTTATGCGCGAAAATGCAAACTTATGCACTTTTTGACACTTTTAGTCCCTGAATGACCCAAAAGTTTATTTTAGCACACCGAACCCCTCAAAGCCTATTTCTAAGCTATATAAAGGATATATAAGGTGTGTTTAACTTATGGTCATGTTCCAGAATGTTCGTTACAGTTCAAATTGGCATACTTTCGCAGTTTGTCAAGTTTAGTCCCTGTAAGCGAATTAACTTGTTTTTGGCCATACCAAAGCCTTTTAAAATTATTTCTAAGTTATGTAAAGGTTATTTAAGGTATGTTAAGCCTATTTCACTATTCCGGAGTGTTCGTTGGATTAAACTGGTTATATTTACGCATCAGAGCGCGTATAACCTTCCAGAAAGCGATTTAAAGCTTAAAATCGAACCAGAGTTGATATGTGCAAACGATACACATATTTTTACAAATCCCAAGTATGAAATACAATATTTCATTGGTTTGGAATTTTTTTGATGGTTGAAGTGACACAGGTGTCACAGTCTCCCCTACTTTAGGAAATTTCGTCCCGAAATTTAATTCTAGAGGAAACTTGTGAAGACAGCTGTGACGGTTTCGCCTTCTAATAGATCCATTGAACCCTTAAGTAAAACTCTGGGCCATATTAGGACTCTTAGCGAATTTGTTAACCCTCAAAGTGAATTCCTTGTAATAGTAAAACATGGAATTTTGAACTACGGACAGAAAAACGTTTCTTATGAAGACTCATCCTAGGAAACTTGGTGTGTGATTGAGATCAGAATTGGGGAGTGTGAGAATAAATGACATTGGTCGAGGTCCAAGACTTCTCCCGTATCATTATTCTTGTCACTATAGGTCTTAACACATGACAAAGCTTCCTGTGGTTTCTGTGCACTGAATTCCATAATTATGTAGGCCTCCATAATTACGTAATTCCTTGCACAGTCCGCACAGTTCATTTCATAATGCGTAGGAAAAATCACTTGAATAAACATGAAACGATTCGACTAGATCACCAAAGGATCTTTTTAACTAAATCAACGAACGATCTTTTTAACTAGATCAACACATGATCTTCTTAACTAGACCGTCGTACGATCTCCTTAAATAGACCACTTAAGGGATCTTTAAAATTATATCATCACATGATATTTCTAATCAGATTTTCAAATCAATCTGTTTAACTAGACCACCCAAGGGGTCCAATTATAGAATAGTACTTTAAAACCCAAGGGACTTGACTACAACGTAGAAGTCCATTAAGGATTTAAGATAGTAACTTTGGATATCCTATTATGAATCTCTCGTATGAGGTATGGAAGATTCTACGAGGATTTGGATGGATCATATACAACCACAAAACATATAAGAAAACACATAAGCATATAATTAGTTAACTTGATTCTTTAATTTGTTATCTTTAGGTATGGATATTTAAAGCACACTAAGAATCTAATCCATGGATTTCATTTGGCACTTCAATGATATTCAAGGATCCATCTATAAGGATAAAAAGATTTCCAATAAGAGTTTGGCTTTGTTTCTTAAAAGAAACGAGTGTTTAAGGTTCTTGGGGAGATCACAAGTGATCGTAAAATGACAGAACCACACGAGTAGTTTATCTTTGTGTTGGCATCATAAGGTTGTATCAAACATTCACACAATCGTATAAATTTTGCAGAAATAAAAACAACAAATCTTTATTTATGCAACAACCGAATTGTCTTGAAGTGTCAAAAGATAACAACTAAGGAATTACAAAACACTAATTGTTCACTGCTGCATCATTGTTCACGTTTGCCTCATTGATGTTGAACACTCGTCCACACGCTGGAGGTATGTTAACAAGTCTTGGGCAATTGTTCCTGTAGTGGGTAAGGTCACCACAGTTATAACATGACCCCGGAGGGAACCGTGCTTGAACAGTAGCAGGGTTTGCAGCAGCTTGATTTGCATAACGACAAACATTGATCAAATGTCCCAACCGCCCACAGTGGGTACATTTGTGACACTGCTCTTGCTCTAGATGATGACGGTTGCACTTGTTGCACAAAGGTGCGGTACCAACATAGTTTTGCCTTTTGCGAGGTTGTGCTGGCTGGTTTGGTGCAACCTGTTTGTCTTGCGCAGTTACAGCGAAATTTTGAGAGGTTTTGCGCTTCTTCTTCTTGGACACCTCAGCATTTTCTTCCTTTGGTTCCACTTGAGCAGTCTTGTCAAATGGTCTTGAGTCGCCCTTCCGAAACAGCTTGCGCTTCCTGATATGGGATTCAGTCAGAGTGGCAGACAATTCAATGGCTTGTCTGACAGTAGTAGGGTTGCTGCCGGTAACAATATCCCGAACTAAGTCAGGAAGACCATCAATGTATTTCTCAATCGCCTTATCCAGAGGCGTAACCATAGTAGGGCATAACAAGCTCAATTCCTCAAAGCGGTCAGTATAGGCTCGATGTTCCCCACTGTCTTGCTTCAAATCATCAAATTCCCTTTCTAGAGCCCTTAGCTCATGACGAGGACATAATTCCTTCATCATAAGAGCCCTAAGCTCGGCCCAAGTCTGTGCTAATGCAACCTCAGCACCGCGGTCTCTCATCACCCCGTTCCACCACGTGAGAGCCCTCTTCTGAAACACACTCGAAGAAAACTCGACCTTGCGATTTTCAGGACACTGAACATGACGGAAAGTATTCTCAATGCTCTCGAACCATTGAAGAAGCCCAGTTGCTCCCTCAGAACCACTAAACTTGAGCGGTTTAGCCGAGTTAAAATTCTTGAAATTGCATGGAGCATTGTTGTTATTGATGGCTTGCATCATTTGAGCATAAAGATTTGGGAAGGCAGCAGCCATTTGCTGCGCGATGATTTCCGCCAGTTCGGCATTTGCCATCTGATTGTCGCGTCGAGGAGGCATTCTGAAAGAGGAAACATGAAAGGAAACGAGTGAGAGAATTAGACGAAAAGAATGGGATGAAACAAATCTGATGAAAGCAAGGATAGTGGTCATTTGTTTGTTACTACAAAGCAACAAACGACCCCAGTGATTAATCAAAGTAAATGGATCAAAAATAATGTATCGCGAAGACATGCTCGCCTATAAGTGAACACTCATCCCAAGAATTCCCAGGTAAGCACAACTGGTCTCGCGTCTGATGAGATATATACGAAGTGCTTGCCTAGACAGAAAACCCAAAATACAGGCATTCACCCTTCCAGTTTGCACGTGTTCACATTATTTAAAACCCAAAACCTTGACGAGATTTTTGAAAACTCAAAAGGGGTTCAAAACCTTACAATAGAGGGTTCAAAACCTTGTAATAAATCATCCAAAAACAGATGATTGTTTTTCAAAAATCGTTTCGGAAAATTTGTTTTTTGTTTTGATAATCACCTAAGGATAGGTGATGTGCATGTTTTTAGATCTAAACACAAGATAACTTGTGTTAGGGTCCTAGGAAGGTTATAGTCTAGGTCAAAGCATTACTAATAACCTAATTCCCTATAACCATTGGCTCTGATACCAACTTTTCTGTCACACCCCGACCACGTAAAGCAACTAGACGTGGCGGAAACGTCGGGGAGTGTTGTAACAGAATCATTGTTTCATAACCATGGAATAAATAAATTATGTTTTATTGAATAAATGAACTCATTGTTTTAATACAATCAAATAAGTACAACTATGATCTTCCAAGTTTTAAAGTTGCTAAGGCACGAGTCCATCCTAAATGTAGCATGTATCGACAATCATTGCAAAGCAGTACCTGAAACATGTGTAAAAATAGGTACGTCAGCATAAAAATGCCTGTGAGATACATAGGTTTTGTGAAAACAGAATTCATGACTTATGTTTGAGAAAATGTTTAGTCATGAACCTTGTAATTTGCTTTGTCTTGTAAATCTTTTGAAAAACGATAAGATCAGATGATATGTATAATTAAGAGAATAACGTATGGTTAAATGAATAACCATGTAAAATGAGTTTGTATAAGATAAGTTGTTTGTAAATTAATGTCTTGTGAAAAGTATGTTATTTGTATAAAATGTTATATGTCTCAAATTGAAATGATTCAGATAACGATACAATATGTAATACCATACAAACACTTATATATAGGAAGTACCAGCGGCATATCCACCATGCTTGTATCATATTACACACGCCTCGTTACTTAATCACTTACTCAAACCAAACCAACAATGTAAGATGTCTATGTTTAAACCAATTGCCAAACGTATTGAATAATATGTCAAAATGTTTATGTCAAGATGTAAGTCATGTAATGTATAACAAATGTCAATAATGTTTATGCGTCCAATGTAAATCATGTAATGTGTAACCAATGTGATTTGTATAAATAAATGTAAGGTTAAACGAATAACCTTATAGTAGCATATTAAAAGTATACTTTGGATTTGTAAATAACATATTAAACTATGTTTTGGTTTCATAAATAACATATCAAAATATGCTTTGGGTTTTATAAATAACATATCAAAACATGTTTTGGTTTGTTGATAAAATATATATATGCTGGTCTTGTACAATATCACACATGGGAGTATATCAAATTATACTTTTGGGAGTATATCAAAATATACTTTAAAGGTGTGATTTAAGAATTCATTCAGACCTAGTGCATCAAAATACACCTTTGAGACTATAGGGATACCACAAAGGAAATCCCTATTTGGATGGAGAAACAAATTGGTTTCAGACATTCCATGACAACAGGAATGGGGTGTCTAGTCCTATAGCGCTATATCATACTACCAACCGGTTTGGTGAACAAAATAAGTACAATTCAACAATTAATGTTATAGTCTTTGAAAAATCAATGTTTAAACCATAGATAGTCATTTAGTTTGTCAATTGATAAGTAATAACATGTATAATCAATTATACTTCGAAATCATGAAAATAACATATAGGTACACATGCTTCACCCCAAAACAGTTGAAAACAGTAAAAGAGGGGTCTATGTACTCACTTGAGATTGCTCAGAAGTCCTAATATAACCACCAAGCAATGCTAGAGATCACGGAATCAAACGGTACCTAATATAGGTAACTAAATTAATAACCGGACCTAAATCGGAGGATTGGATAGGATGAGGGTTCGTAAACCAAACGAGTATGGAGACTCGTGTAATATGGTTTAACAAAGCCTACATTCTAAAATGAGACCTAACCTAAGTGCTTTCGACCCATTACGACCCGTTTAGGAAGCTTATGCTACTTTAACGTGTCGTTTGCGTAAAACGCGTTTGGACCGCCTAAGTAGTCCTACGACAAGTAGAATATGCCTTAACATGTCTAATATTGTTGTCAAATCAGTTTAGATGTCAAAAGTTACGTTACATATGCTTAAACATCAATTATGCATAAAAAGGGCATTTTGGTAATTTACCTAAGGCATATAAACTACCTATCATACAACTACTTAAACGCAACGACCATAAGGTATAACCTCGGAGGGTTATTCCCTATATACTATGGTCACCTAATGTGTTTGGTCGGATCCTAATGATCGACCAAATGGTCGGGTTCGAAGGTATAAGCGATTTATTAGATCGCTTACCCTACGACCCTAGACAACGTGGTAATCAGTAGGCATAGTCACAAGGGACTATGACCATCGTGATTACACTCACGTTGCGAAGTTCAAACGAACTTCGCATTGACCATAAACTGGTCAATGCAGAAAGTCAAACAAAGTTTGACTTTCGGACTCGAAAAGCAATAAAAGAACGAAGGAACACTTACGAAGGGTCCCCGAATGCTAATCTAGATCAAAATAGCTAAGGTATGAAACAAAGGTTTCAACTTAGAGCACATAAGATCAGATTCTTGTGAGAAATGAGTGAAAATGTGATGGGTATTTATAGTTTTCGGTTCACCGTTAGGATCGTTTCTTGGAGAAGAGGGAATGATCTAGCCCGTACACTTGTCGAAATGTTGTGGTAACTGATTTTGGCCACCACAAGAGTTTAACAAGTGGCACTTGACCTTTGGAGAATGTTTAGGGGCAGATAACAGCAGCCAAAATTGATTTGCTGCATCTGGACACTGCTTGCGCACCGTAACAAATAAACCCTTACGGTGCGCAAGGGCCAAGTTTGGCAGATTTACAATTTTGGTCCCTGTTGTGCTATAAGGTCATTTCCGACGCGTTTAAGGCCCGTTAACCCCATTTCAAAGCTCTAAAATGAAGTTAAAGTATAGGGAACTTAAAATGTGCTAAAAAATATCTCGGATGTCGGTTCGTTTGGCCGTACGATTGCGTTGTTCGGTTAATTACGACGGAATGCGCATAAGCGCGAAAAACGATCCAAATGGCGTGACGAATGGATTTTTCTTTTGCCAAACACTAAAATAAAATATTTTAGTGCTTACATAAATTTTTGGATGTCCGGATGTATTCAGAACATAAGTTATGCGCGAAAATGCAAACTTATGCACTTTTTGACACTTTTAGTCCCTGAATGACCCAAAAGTTTATTTTAGCACACCGAACCCCTTAAAGCCTATTTCTAAGCTATATAAAGGATATATAAGGTGTGTTTAACTTATGGTCATGTTCCAGAATGTTCGTTACAGTTCAAATTGGCATACTTTCGCAGTTTGTCAAGTTTAGTCCCTGTAAGCGAATTAACTTGTTTTTGGCCATACCAAAGCCTTTAAAACTTATTTCTAAGTTATGTAAAGGTTATTTAAGGTATGTTAAGCCTATTTCACTATTCCGGAGTGTTCGTTGGATTAAACTGGTTATATTTACGCATCAGAGCGCGTATAACCTTCCAGAAAGCGATTTAAAGCTTAAAATCGAACAAGAGTTGATATGTGCAAACGATACACATATTTTTACAAATCCCAAGTATGAAATACAATATTTCATTGGTTTGGAATTTGTTTGATGGTTGAAGTGACACAGGTGTCACAGATATGACCTTGACACTTGTACCAAATTCCTTTTAATCTATTTTGAGGAAAATATAACCAACAAAAAATAAAGGTTTTACATCCTGACAGGAGATTGAAACTTTTATTGTCAAAAACCAGTAAAGGTTCAAAATATATTATTATTAAAAAAATGAAGAATGATATATCCTGCCTTATTCGAGAGAATCCTTTTTCAGAAAAATAAATAAAGGATTTTCTGAAAACAACATCAAAAAGAATCTGGTATAATTTTCCACTAAAACTCCTAATCATATCAATCTCAAGCTTATGAAAATGGTCAGTGGTTTGACAACAGTGGTATGAAATTTTAAATACCTTTTGACCACTGTTTGGTACCATTCTCTTGTTGATTGATTGACAACAGAAAAATGAGGACACAAGATCACATGAGTTTTCGTAAACCCTGGTGTAGGTTTGGTTACCATGTGATGATTCTGAAAATTTGTCTAGTCCTTTTGAAAGTTTATTCTCTGCGAATACTATTGTTACCTGAACCTTTTCCTGAACCAATGAATGCACACAGTTGCTTAATGATCATTTTTACCCCAACTTTTGACTCTTAAGCGTTTTATATTTATACTCTTTTCTCTTGACTTCAAAAGTTTTGAGATAAACACACTTTTTGAGTTTTTATGATTATATTCTTCCCTTTTTTACCCTTCCCATTAATAAGTAAATGAAATACTTACTGGGAGGTCTTTATTGAAGAAATACTTAATCCAGAATGATTTTGCAGTAACATTTTGAGAGAATTGGTTATATTTGCACAAGTTTTCAACCAATCTCACATTACATATGATACGGACTATATTGACCCCTGATTTTCTTAATGTAATTTTAACAAAGTTGATTTGTTCCTTTTGAGGATCTCCACGTGTTTTTCAACACATAAGATCAAGTGACTAAAGTGTTAATTTCCCTCCTTTTCGTTAGCAAAAACACTAATGTTTTTATGAACATAGGTTTCTGTTAATTCCAGGTTCATACTTTAGCATCTAATATAATGAAAACATCACAAATTTCATAACAACAATTGAAATCAATTTTGAAAAGAAGAAATAATACCATAGTTTAACAGACATGTTTTCAGATCTGAAAACTATGAGTGACTTGTGTATGACATCACTTGTTGTGTGAAATTTGTGTGTCTTATGACATCTTGGTTGTTTTACAGAGCTTTTGAATAGCAGTTTTGAACTAATTACTCGTTACTCTATTTTTCAACTGAATACAACCAACCTTAGTATCAACGAATTTTTGAGCTGAACTGTTATTTCAAATTGATTGTTAGATCGAATTTGACTGTCCGGGCTCTGATACCAATTGTTAGGATCGGAGGCTCTAATGATTGTGTTAGTTTGTATAAATTGAACAAATCAACAGAAATGAACAAGGTTTAAGTGCAGCGGAAATGAATAACAAACTTTGTAAACACAATCAAAGGAGAATATAGTTTGATAACCATTTGCTTTTCATAGAGTCGAAAGATTACAATTCAAAGCAAAAGATTACAATGCAAGCTTACAAACTAAACTCCCCCTCAGCCTGATACTTCAGCGGTTGGTTGCACAAGATGAAAGGATTGAATTGAGGAGAAGAACTCACTCAAGACGATCAAATGTAACAATACAAAGTACTGCTTCATTTATAGACAATCCAAACCACTGAGGCATCTCAGCTGACGTCACCATGAAAGCGACGTCTAACAGCCTAACAACCTGTATCTACTGTTCTTATACAAACACTGCTAATCTTAACCACTGACTATACATAAAACAGAAGACATACTAAACTACTACTCTCTCTTTACATCAGTGCTTTCCTCAAGGTTGATCAGTCCTTGATTTGGCAGTGCTTTGTCATCAGTGGATTGTACCAGCAGTGCTTAGTTCTCAGCAATCTTCTGGGCTTCATCCGTAGTTTTGAAGAACAACAGCAGTTGTATCCAGGCAGTGGATATAAGACCATCAGCTGTTATAATCACTTTCAAGGGAGAAGACTTAGTGTAAACAGCTGCTTATTGTGAATCCACCGTTGTGAACCAGTTTTGGCTTTCATTATGTGTTCCTCTGGTAGGGTTCAATCCTAACACCCGTCCTTTCAGGTATGGTGTGAGGTTGCCAAGCCTAATAGCGCTATCAACTAATACCCCGTTACCTCTCAGGTAACTAATTCGGTATAAGATGGGAGTTAAAGTGATAGGAATGAGTGTATTATCTAACATCCTAGTTTAACCCAAAAAGATGTATTCCTCTCAGGAATACCCATTGAATGTCCCACCCACCGGGACACATGCTCAAGAGAAATAAACTCACCTTAGTTTTGCTCGGTATGTTAAGTTACCCGTTCCAAGTTGGTCAACCAAACCCTACCGTGGTTACCAATAGAATCAGTTTTATAATCAATTAAATCACATATTTTCACAGATTGCATTCACCGCAAAGATCATCATATAACACATAGCAAGTACTCAATTCTCATACAAGTCCACATCCTACGTGCATGTCACATAACAACACTTAACAGGTGAGTTTGTCACTCACACGAGCCAAATCAGGTTCCTCATAATTAATATTATTAACATGCAACAAATAGAATTTTATAAACATAAATATTCATCATCATACATATCATAAACGGTTCAAAACCGTATGTTATATGGACACATTTGCTGTTTGAACCGTTCTGTTTGTTTGCTTCCTTGCAGCATTTTCACGAAGACCCAGTTTTTTGTGGGATACTCTCATGGCGAAGAACCCTAATGGAGAAGAACCATTCTTCGTCGAGAATGAGTGTGACGAAGAACCCTAGTGGTTCGTCAAAATCCAGTCAACAAAGAACCAGGTTCTTCGTCGAGTTATGTTCTTCATGGGGGAGTCTTTCGACGCTGCCCTCAACAGACGGTTATGATTCCCTTAATTTTAGCCGTAACAGTTGCTAACAAATTTGACAGTTTTCCAATCAGATCAAACGACACCTTTAATCAAGATCATGCACCCTAATTATGAACAATCATCAACCATTCAATAATTCATTCAGAACATAACAGTTACACCACTCATTGTAATACATATCACAGTTAGCCACTCATCATGTGATCATCATGCTAATCAAATGAATCATCAGTTTGTTAATCCCAAGTTTCTAATAACTAATTCCAACATAATTTAATACCATGTTCAGTCACACGTTCTAGATTTACAATCTTATAATGAAACCCTGGTTTTCACATAAAGTCAAAACATCAAAATTTTAGCAACTAACAATGATAGACACTAACTGTGATACCGAAGTGATTAGTTTGTTCGAGATGAAGGGCTTTGAGACCCAAAACTACCATCGCACAGGGAGGAGAGGAAGAGAGAACTTTAGGGTTTGATGATTATTCTAAGTTTTGAGGGTTATGAAAGTTGCACCCCCAACCCCTTGAGGTTATGCGAACACAATAGCAACCGAGCCCATTTTAGGCTACGAATGGACTTGGGCCGAGAGCCCTCTTGGCGAAAAACCTTCTTGGCAAAGAACCTTCTTCGTCAAGGAGTGTTTGTGACGAAGAACCCTGGTTGTTCGTCAAAAGACAGTCAACGAAGAATCAGGTTCTTCGTCGACTTAGGTTCTTCGTGACTCAGGTGTGGTGTGCAGCCCAAAGTTATGAAGCATGAACAGGTTATGCCTATACATTAAACAACTCCTAAGTTTTCATGTAAAAACCAAACATAACAATACTTTAATCATTCATATATAATGCACATGATACAACGTAAAACGAATTGTGAAAATAGGATTGTGAAACAAAGGATGCGTAGAGGAAAGACCTTTAGATCTTGGGTTGTCACAATCATGGACTTGTACGTCTCGAACCCCTTTGGAGGATCCGACAAATAACACGCTACATTCATTGCTTTTTCCCAAGTCGGAACATGTGGAACTGATGCTTTCTTTCCAGTTTCTGCACCAAACGAATCAAGTTAGAGGGAACAAACATAAAACAAAACCCGAGATTCCTGAGTTTGATCATAAACTTGGTCAAACTAAGTCAAGTATTTGAAAATAATTTCAAAATTTTAAAAACATTCTTTGTCAAATACCATTCTGTTTACAAAATGTTGAAATTATAATAAAACAACTTCATAATCCAAAAGATATCAAACCATCCCAAACAAACTGGATCAGGCCCAAAACTTTAAGGGGTGTGCGATCAAAACCAGAATGTGCGATTGCCTTCCCAGTGTGCTAGGGGCAAACTTGTTATTTCTAATGAAGCTTTTGAGGGCAAATGTGTAAAACAGATGGTCGCACAAACTATGCGGTCAACACAGGTCAACCGCACATTGACCTGGTAAAAATAAGTCAACATTATTTGATCGCACACTTCCTG
Organism: Helianthus tuberosus; assembly: GCA_030545235.1. Taxonomy (NCBI): domain Eukaryota; kingdom Viridiplantae; phylum Streptophyta; class Magnoliopsida; order Asterales; family Asteraceae; genus Helianthus; species Helianthus tuberosus. The sequence continues at coordinate 3,773 of JARYGA010014189.1, read as the reverse complement.
GTGGTCAAAGGTCATCCTTGACTCGCACACTGTTAGTATCCAAGTGTGCAAGGGTCAATATGGTCACTTCACTCAGTGTATGAAGGGCAGAATCGTCCATCTGCAAAAATTATAACATCTTGCACACTCTTCAGTGGCATTTTAGTAATTCAGCCTGAGTGTGCGAGGACATAATCATCCAAACCAATTGTGCAAATCCATCAGACGGCGCGTGCAATCCACTCGTCGTCTCCGTTTATCTTCTTCGTTGAAAACCTGTAACTTCCAACGCTAATCTAGGGTTCCGAATAGGTTTTTCCTGCCAAAATTACACGAAATCTTACAACCTGAGACACCCTATTCTCCTAAAATCCTTCAATTTCGTCAATTTAAGCATCATGACCGCATCAAATGGCATATTCTAAGCAACCCATGATCATCAGTTCAACTAAAAATCATTGTAAGCAAGCTCAATGGACAAACCAAACCCCTGTTTACATATTCAAAATCAATCAAAACAGTTATAACACACTAAACTTTTGACTTTCCTTTAGGATTCGACATATCCACAGAGAAAACTTTCAATTTCTGAACTTGTATTATGTGTTGAAGAAGAAGACAATGAAGATGAATGATAAGAGAAGGAGGTGTGCGACTGAACGGTTTTGTGAATTTTGAGAGAAAACACTTTTAAATGACGAGGTTCTGAAAAGTGATTTAGCCGTCGCACACTTCTCCATATACCCTATCCAAGAGACAACTGATTTCGGATTAAACATGAACAACCATCTCGAACAGTTGACTGATCGGACTTGGGTGATTCCTTTTCGATCGGAACACTTGGGTCCTGACGGGGTTTCTGTTGTTTAGCACGTAGTCATATCGTCTCGAACAACCGTAAAAGTTAACGAATTTTCAAGTTAGTAACACGATCAGGTCGCGGGACGGATTGTCTCCGATCGGATTGCCATCCGATCGAACCGCAATCCGATCGGATTGCACTTGGTTTCAACACTTAACAATTTTCAACATGTTCAATGTATAGTCATATCTGTTGATTGCCACCCGATCGGCAGACCATCTGATTAGATGATAATCCTGCTATGAACTTGTTCTCTGAGAAATACCTCACCGAACGGATCGCCATCTGATAGAACTGCCGTTCGATCGAACGACCTGAAAGGTAGAGATACGTCTCTGTTTTCAAAATGCTACAACGAAAACTTCAAAGCCATCATACACAAACACATCCTTACCCAAGCGAATGTCAATCCAATTGAATGGCCATCTGATTGGATGACCATCCAAACGGATTGACATCCGATTGAATGGTCAACCGATCGGATTGCCATCCGACACTTTGCACCGTTTTACACGCCGCTCATCGTTTATGCTATCGTTAATTGTTCAGGCTAATCTCTCTCAGTGCTCCCTTCAATCCAAGAGAGTGTTTACTTGTTAAATGTTATCTGTGAGTATACTCGATCCCATTTTGTTTTACGTACTCTTGGGTGTTACATACGTTACCTATATTCAAATCACATCAATCACACAACACAAACACTATTTATACGCTCATCGCTATTGCATGTTACATGTTATTCGATGAATGCTTGTATGTTATGTTAACACAGTGAGTGTTGCCTGACACCTTAGCAATGATAGTAATATTGTTTGGATCCGGCACCTGTCGTGGACAGGGGTTGTTAAGGGCTTTACTTCACGTGTCCCAGTGGGGATATGTGTTACGCATTCTACAACTCGCAGTCATGTCTGTGCATATTCTCTGCCGATAACCTACTAGCTTTCACTTTATACATGTTACATGTTGGTTATGCGTAAACGATTTTGAACTCTATTATACTATCAAACTTGTATGCTCACCTTTACACTATGTATATTGACCTTATTTTAATGTATGTGACAGGTGTTTGAGATGCTAGGATGTTGCTTGCTTTCATGGAATCGAGTAGAAGAGTCTAGATACAAAGACAATTTTTTTATTTGAATATGAGTTGTCGGAACATGTTTTGTTTTGAGAATATCTATGTATGTAATAATTAGATTACTTAATGGGTTATGGTATGGGACATAATATTAACTATTTGGTAATTTAGTCCTTATGGAATTTCTCTTGACAATTTGTTTCGCTCAGTGCCGCGCCCTGATGTTCCCGCCATCGGTTGGGGTCTGACATATTGGTATCAGAGCCATAACTATAGGGAATTAGACAAGACTCGACCTAGTCCAGGCCGATGTCTTAGAAACGACCTAGTCTATAGCTTAAGTACCAACATACCGACTTGTACAAGCCCTGTAGGGGTTTTGTACGAGCTTACATGCTATTCTCGCTCGCACTCGCTGAACTATACACTGTCACCACACGCTACTTTGAAATGAACAAGTGGTTAGGTCGAGATTAGGTGTGAAGACCGCAAACTCTCGACAAAATTTCTTGTTTGACTCACATTATTTATCTATAAATAGGAGAATTTGCGTTGAATCAGGAGTGAAATCCGCACTTTGATGCAAATTTGCCGCTCTACTTTATCAAAACAGGAACGAAGTTGTTAAGTCAGGGGTGAAACCTGAACCTTGACGACTTTTTCCGTGCTTTATTTTGGTTTTACAAACTCTCACCAAAGTCTCGACGGACTCCAACGACTTGAAGTCATGCCGTAACTGGAAGGATGTGTGCCGTTCGCCCAAAATCGAGGCGAGAGCACAGTCCGGAAGGCCAAGGTATGTATTCAAAGTCCTTGTGAATAGTCGAATCACTTTGGGCAGTCAATGTCTACTAGCAAAGACAATCTACTTTCGATTTTATGTGTTTCGATTTTGGATTCCGTAGCCGCTGACTCTGATATTTGTCGCTTTAATGTGGGTTTTATGTTGTCTTACTTGTCACACCCCGACCACGTAAAACAACAAATCGTGGCGGAAACATCAGGGAGTGTTGTAACAGAATTATTGTTTCACAACCATGGATACAAAAAGAGTTTAATTTATTTATTCGATAAGTAATTTACATTGTTTTAACACAAAACGAACGAGTTACATATCGACTATCACTGTTATTATGTCACTAAGGCCTCGTCCAGATCCTATGTGACTCATGCATCCTAGTAATCATCATCAAGCAACATCACCTGAAACATATGTAAAAACAAAGTCAACAAAGAAATGTTGGCGAGCACATAGGTTTTATAAGAGTGTCGGATTCATGGCTAGTTTACATGTTGCAATATCTTATTAAAAACCTTGTTTTGAAAAGTGTATAATATTGCAACGTAATTAACCAACTCAAATCAAGCGGGTTATAATTTATAAAACCTCGTAGCCATGATTCTTAACCCAAAAATATTTGTTTTAGTAAACCAAATTGTAAAACATCTCGTATTAACTCGTTAATAAACCTCATATGGTTTATATCCTTTCGAAAACATCGTTATGTGACATCATTTCAAAATCGTTTACCCAAGTGAACTAAATAACGCCACGGTATGTAAGATGTTGAAAACACTTATATATAAGAAGTACCAGTGGCGTATCTACCATGTTTTCACCATATTACACCCGTCCCGTTATCTAAACACTTAACCAAAAACCAATCGTTTATCCAACTCGTTTAATCTTGTTCCAATAGTTTCCAAATCGTTAACTCGTTTAAATCGTTTAAATCATCCTCATTTTAATTGTGAAAACTATTTTTCGTCGTCTCGCTAATAACATTCAAACCTTCGTGACTCGACTATCTCGCTTCTCGCATTAACAAACCCCAAAAGGGTAAGTTA